>CAMZMU010000113.1:32528095-32617744 GCA_947311845.1 Poa pratensis
GGGTCACTCTTCGACTACCCCACGTGGGGATACCTGGGTCACGCCAAGCCCATCAGCCTTATGACGAGGGCCCAAGGAAGGCCCAAGGAGGACGACGTGCGGCCCAAGATAGTCGACGCTAGGTCATGTGACCCCAGCCATGCTTGTAAGCGCCATCGGCAACCGTTCACCTGAGACCTAGCCTACCATAAAAGGCTAGGAGGGTCCTTCGTCTAGGGTACGCTCATAGCCGCCACCACAAACCCTAGCGAGATTGCCATCTCGCCATTGTAGCCACAACTCGCCATTTCAATACCAGACAAGCAGGAAGTAGGGTGTTATCCTCCGGGAGCCTGAACCTGGGTAAACGCCTTGCTTGTCAGCCGTCGTGATCACCAGCGCTCATCTCTCTCCCCTTCAATCAACCCGGGGTACACAACCCAGGGATTGCCGAGTCCACACCTCAATGGCGCCGTCTGTGGAAAGAACGAGCGCTGGAACCATGGTCGCACCGCTCCATCGACTTTGAAGACCGAGTCCGTCTGCATCACCAAGGAGCCAATCTGCTTCGGCTCCTTCGAGTACACCTTCCACCCCGCCGGCCCACCGCTCGTGTACGCCGATCTGCACGTAGGTATGTGCCTCACCTTCGGTACCATGCACTACTTCGTAGACAGCTGTGGAGTACTCAGATCACGGCGATCGCAACCGCCCGTGGTGCACCCCATCTGCCGCGACTGCCCCAACCACGCCCCCACCTGCTGCGGAGATCGCATCTGCTGCACTGCGACGCGACAGCATCTTCGACTGCTGAGAAGATCGCATCCGCCTCGACTACACCGACCGCCTCCGCTGCGGCAGAGATCGCGCCCAACACGGCCAGCGCCATCAGCGTCTCCGGCTGTCACGGAGATCGCATCGGCTACGACTACATCGACCACCTCGCGACCACCGCCGGATCGAGTCTACTTTGACTACCTCGATCGCGTCGCTGGCAAGCCAAGATCTACTCAACTTCGACTACGTCGACCACACCTTCGCGCGCGACGGAGGTCGCGTTCTATACCGCGCACTCGCGTCTCCATCGACTTACAAGATCGTCAACAAGCCAATCCGCCCACGTCGACAGCGACATCACTCCTCACGTCCGCGGAGATCGCGAAACTCCAGGGAAGGAGCCTGGCGGCGACTGTGGTGTCCACCACGTCGCACCATTTTCAGCTCCGAGCACGGCTCGGACGAAGGAAGCAGCAGTGGCAGCACCCTCCCACTGCCCAGATCTACCCCGCGCAAGTCTTCATGATCGCCAAGGCCGCAGGGCAACGACGACGAACCCGCATACCCACTGGAGGTGGTCATGCCGGACCAGGTGACGCGACTCACCATCACCCAAATCACCCGCGACATGGCAATCAAAGCCCTGAAGCACGTCGAGGACGGCACGTACCCCCCACCGATGCACCCCGGGAGGACCTTATGGCGGTCCAGTACCTGCTACGGAAGGAAGGCGAACGACTCCGCGCAGAGAAGGCCGAGCTCCTCCGACGCAAGGAGGAGGCTGACGCGTCGAGCGCCAGGAGGGCCGCTTACTCGTTCACTGCCTCAACAGAGGTCTCACAAGGAGCAAGGCGCCACAGAGCCCGCGTGCCCCTGATGACGGAGGCCGACCGCGCTAGAGTCACCCGCAACCTCGAGTCATCATACATAGAAGACGCAGACGGGATACCCGTCCCCAAGACACCCGGAGCCGCACTCATGGCAGTCGAAACATACCTGCGGCTGACACAGCCGCCTGAGGGCGACTCGCGCGCTCTCCTCCACAAGCAGCAGATCATGTCTATCAAGGCACTCGAAGACGCACTGATAAACAAGGCGCCGACAGAAAAAGCGCGAGAAGATCGAGATCGCCGCGACCACGAGCCCGCAGCACTCGCAGCCCCGGCGGCAAGACAACTGCGACAACCGCAGCCAGGTGAAGACCTCCGCAACGTCATCACACAAAGGACGGTAGACCGCAGCCGCACCCAGCGGCCGGTCAGCACGTCCAACTTCGACTACGACCGCAACGACGGCGACTACGAGCCGTGCGGCGCCGCATGCTTCAGCTTCAACATACGCGACACAAGAATGCCCAAGGGCTTCAAGCTCACGGCAGAAGCAGTCAAGTACGACGGGAAGCAGGACCCGAGACTCTGGCTAGAAGACTACCTCATAGCCTGCAGCTGCCAGGGCGGTACTTCGACTACGGCCATGCAGTACATCCAGCTGATGCTCACGGGCTCTGCACGCGGGTGGCTCAACACTCAACCCAAGAACGCCTTCAGGACGTGGGACGAGTTCGCGGAGGCCTTCGTTAAATCCTTCCTGGGGACGTACTCGAGACCGACGACGTTCGTCGAGCTACAAGCATGCAAGCAAGGACGAGACGAGCCGCTCCGGTCATACATCCAGCGTTGGACCCTGCTCCGCAACACCATGGAGACCGCCTCGGAGGACCGAGTGATGGATGCCTTCATGCACGGCGTCTCCCGCCGCGACCTCCGCGAGGAGTTTGGTAGGCTCCGGCCGAAAAACATGATCGAGGTCATGAAGATAGCAAACCAGTGGGCAGACGGAGAGGACTCGGTCCGCATAGTTCACACTACTCCCCGAAGGACGAAGCCGGACCAAGCAACTGGCGAGAAGGACGCCACAAGAAGAAGCCGCGTTACAACGGCAACGACTCAATCGAGCTAGTAGCGGCGGGATTCCAAACCCCCCGTGAGGATGAAGCGCGCGACAGCAGTCGCCAATACAGCCATGCACAGTACAGTCGAAGCGGCGGTGACCAGAGTCGCCAATACAGCCAGGGGCAGTACAACCGAAGCGGCGGCAGCAGCTACCGCAGCGACGGAGGCCATAAACGCGAGTGGCAGAAACGCACACTAAGCCCAGCGGAAGAGCTGGAACAACCCTGCAGGCACCACATGTTCAGGAACCCGGAAACGGGCAAGTGGGGATCCAACCACCTGTTGAAGGACTGTCGAAAGGCACGCAAAATATAACGAAGCCATGCAGAAGATAGTCACTCCAGCACCAGCAGCCAGCCGCGCAGCTGGCCATCCAGGCAGCACCCGCACCCGCAGTCGCTAATCCAGCACAGGCGGCGGGAGCCTTTCTGCAGCAGCAGCAGCAGCCGCAGCAAGATGCCCCACCGTGATCCAGGACGCATATCCAGCGGCACGCGGACAACTCAACATGATACAGAAGGGGCGCCCCTCAAACAGGACCCAGAAGATCATCACTCGCCAAGTTTTCCAGGCCATCACCTGTCCACCTGCAGTACCCGACTACCTGAGAGGGTCAGAGACACCAATCACTTCTCCAGAGCAGATCACCCGCCTGCAGTACCACGACCCGGGCACGCCGCTCTGGTAGTCGAAGCTCTGATCGGAGATTACACCCTGAAAAAGGTGTTCATGGACGGAGGCAGCGGCATCAACATCATCTTTGCCGACACCCTCAGAAGGATAAACAGGCCAACGACACTTGGCGGCATCAGAGACCACCTTCCATGGCATAGTACCAGGGCAAGCAGTCACGCCCATGGGAACGATCACACTCGACGTCATCTTCGGCACACCCGAAAACTTCAAGAGGGAGTCGATCGACTTCGAGGTAGTCGACTGGAAGTCGCAGTACCACGCGATACTCGGGCGCCCAACCTTTGCCAGATTCATGGCGGTACCTCACTACGCCTACCTCATGCTCAAGATGCCTGGGCCCAAGGGCGTCATCACGGTGCACGGCGACTTCGACCGCTCCAACAGCTGCGACCGCGAGTTCAGCAAGATCTCCGAGTTCTTCGGAATGGAAGCACTTCGAGGCGATGGCAGTCGACAACGACAAAACCATCTTCCCGCCACGCAAGAAGCAAGCCAAGGACGCCGCCTTCAACACGACTGACGACACGACAACTCATCAGGTCCACCCGACGGACGCAAACAAGACAGTCAAAGTGTCGTCGAGCTGCCTATCGCATAGGAAAGCGCGCTCGTCGAGTTTCTACGTGAGAACTGGGAGATCTTCGCCTGGCAACCTTCTGACATGCCAGGCATACCCAGGAACCTCGCCGAGCACTCTTTACGCGTCCACAAGGACGCCAAACCCGTCAAGCAGACCATGCGACGCTTCTCAGGACCCAAACGAGACGAAATAAGCAAGGAGATCGATCGACTGCTCCACGCTAAATTCATCCGAGAGATCAAGGACTCGGACTGGGTAGCGAACCCAGTCCTGGTGGAGAAGAAGAAGACGAAGAAACTCCGCATGTGCGTCGACTTCACCGCCCTCAACAAATGCTGCCCCAAGACCATTTCCCGCTCCCGCGGATAGATCAGATCATCGACTCGACTGCAGGCTGCGCACGCCTATCCTTCCTGGACGCCTACTCAGGGTACCAGCAGATCAGGATGAACGTCGACGATGAAGAGAAGACTGCATTCATCACACCCCATGGCGTCTTCTGCTACCAGACGATGCCCTTCGGGTTGAAGAACGCTGGAGCCACGTACCAGCGCACAATGCAAGCCTGCCTAAAGGGGCTAATCGGAGAGATCGTCCAAGTATACGTCGACGACATAGTCGTCACCACTCGAACGAGGACACTCTCATCGCCGACCTCCGCAAGGTCTTCGCCGCCCTCAACGAGTATCAGATCAAGCTGAACCCGGACAAGTGTGTCTTCGGCGTGCCAGCCGGAGAACTGCTCGGGTACCTCGTCTCTGCAAGAGGAATCGAAGCCAACCCGAGAAGGTGCAAAACATACTCGCAATGCCAGCACCGACCAAGCTTCATGAGGTGCAACGCCTAGCCGGCCGAGTCGCAGCTCTCAGCCGGTTCATAAGTAAGTTGGGAGAAAAGGCCCTGCCTTTCTACCAACTGATGAAAAAGACAGACAAGTTCGAGTGGACAGAAGAAGCGCAAGTCGCGTTCGACCAACTCAAGAAAACACTCACGACTTCCCCAGTACTGGTGGCGCCACTGGAGAACGAGCCGCTATACCTCTACGTGTCAGCCACGAACAGGGTGGTCAGCACGGTACTCGTAGTCGAACGAGAAGAAGAAGGACACAGTTACCCTGTTCAGCGACCCGTCTACTACCTCAGTGAGGTGCTAACCTTGTCCAAGCAGCGGTACCCGCACTACCAGAAGCTAGCATACGGAGTCTTCATGACATCAAGGAAGGTCGTCCACTACTTCTCCGAGCACTCCATCACGGTAGTAAGCTCCTCCGGGCTCTCCGACATCCTCACCAACCAAGCCGCGACGGACGAGTCGCCAAGTGGGTTGTTGAGCTAGGGCCCTGGGGGCTGAAGTACGCGCACCCGAAGTCAATCAAGGCCCAGGTGCTTCCAGAGTTCACCACCGAGTGGATAGAGGCCCAGCTACCAGACGTACCCGACCTGTCCAACGCATGGACAATGTACTTCGACGGCTCCAAGAAGTTCAGATCAGCAGGGGCGGGAGTCGTCCTCATCTCACCCAAAGGCGACAAGCTGAGGTACGTGCTGCAGATGAACTTCCCAACGCCCTCCAACAACGAGGCAGAGTACGAGGCCCTGATCCACGGCATGCGGATGGCCAAGAACTGCGGCGCCACTCACCTCATGATCTACGGAGACTCCTACCTCGTCGTGCAACAAACCATGAAGCAATGTGACGCCATCGCCGACAACATGATCGCCTACAGGGACCTGTACAACCAGCTGGAAGGCCTTCGACGGCTGCGAGCTGCGGCACGTCGGCCGCGAGAGCAACGAGGAAGCCGACACCCTCGCCAACCTGGGCTCAAACAAAGCGCCGGTGCCACCCGGAGTCTTCCTCGAGTGCATCACGCAACGCTCCGTCAAGCTCCGGCCCGCGCCAGGATCCTCTACATCGACAACGAGCACCACCGACCCGCCCAGCACGGAAGGAGCCTATGGAGGTATGCTGATCGAGCCCACATGGACGAGCCCATACCTGGCTTACATACTGCAGCAGAGGGTGCCAACAAACCCAGTCGAAGCCAAGCGCGTCATCCGCCGCTCCAAGGGCTTCACCGTCATCAAAGGGGAGCTCTACAAGCGAAGCATCTCGGGAGTCCTCCAAAGGTGCATCGACCCAGTCGACGGTCAAGCCATCTTACTCGAGATCCACGCTGGCATCTGCGGGCACCACGCCAGCAGTCGAGCCTTAGTGGCCAAAGCCTTACGAGCCGGGTTCTACTGGCCCACCGCAATGCAAGACGCAGAAGAACTCGTGAGGAAATGTCTCGGCTGCCAGGAGTTCGCCAACAAGCCGCACGCACCAGCATCAGCACTAAAGACCATTCCACTCGCCTGGCCCTTCGCTCAATGGGGGCTCGACATGGTGGGTCCACTCAAGAAGTCCTCGCCGGGAGGACACACGCATCTCTTGGTGGCAGTCGACAAGTTCACGAAGTGGATCGAAGCTGCCTATTACAAGTTCGACTGCCTCCTCGGCAGTTAACTTCATCAGGTCGATCATCTTCAGGTTTGGAGTGCCGCACAGCATCATCACCGACAACGGCACGAACTTCACAGCCGAAGAGTTCAAGGACTTCTGCTCCGCAAGGCATCAAGCTCAACTACGCATCTGTCTCGCACCCGCAGTCCAACGGGCAAGTCGAAAAGTCCAATGGTTAGTCTGCAAGGGCATCAAGAAGCGCCTGCGAGTACCATTGAGCGCGCTGCAGGCGCCTGGGTTGAGAGCTGCCATCTGTGCTGTGGAGCTGCGCACTACGCCAAACAGATCCACTCAGTACACGCCATTCTTCATGGTCTACGGCGCAGAAGCAGTCATGCCATGCGACATCAAGTTCGATGCACCCCGAGTGGTGGCCTACGACGAGTCCGACGCAGAAGAAGCACTCGAGGACGACATGGATACCCTGGACGAAGCACGCGACATCGCCCTTACCCGCACAGCCGTGTATCAGCAAGACTTACGCAACTACCACGGGCGGCGACTGCGGCCCAGAGCGTTCGTCCCTGGCGACCTTGTCCTCCGCCTCAAACAGAAGAAGGTGCACAAACTCGCCTCCCCGTGGGAGGGTCCATACATCGTGACAGAGGCAATCGGCGGCGGAGCTTACCGCCTGAAGGACTCGAAGACGGGGACAGTCTGCAGCAACCCGTGGAACGTTGCGCAACTGCGCCGCTTCTACGCCTAATCGACTCCCCCTTGTAACAAAGTGTACTATGTCAAGAAGCGGCAGGTTCCAGACGCACTCTTTCCCTTACCAGGGTACCTGAGGGGACTGGAAGGGTTTTAATGAGGCGGCCTGCTCGCAAAAATCAATGAAGTGATTTGTGGAACAAGCTCTCCCCTTTACTTTTTTAGTCAAAAAGCAACATAAACCTAGGCCGTCACCGACGCACTCGGGGGCTGCGCCATACAGGTTCAAGTCAAAACCTAGGCCGCCACCCGAAGCACTCGGGGGCTGCGCCGCACAGGTCTAAGTCAAACCTAGGCCGCCCCGACGACGCACTCGGGGGCTGCGCCATACAGGTCAACTCGAAAACCTAGGCCGCCACCCGAAGCACTCGGGGGCTGCGCCGCAGGTCTAAGTCAAACCTAGGCCGCACCCGACGCACTCGGGGGCTGCGCCATACAGGTCAACTCGAAAATCCTAGGCCGCACCCGAAGCACTCGGGGGCTGCGCCGCACAGGTCTAAGTCAAACCTAGGCCGCACCCGACGCACTCGGGGGCTGCGCCATACAGGTCCAACTCGAACCTAGGCCGCCACCCGACACTCGGGGCTGCGCCACAGGTCTAACTCGCAAAACCTAGGCCGCACCCGAAGCACTCGGGGGCTGCGCCACAGGTCTAATCAAACCTAGGCCGCACCCGACGCACTCGGGGCTGCGCCATACAGGTCAACTCGAAAACCTTGGCCGTCACCCGAAGCACTCGGGGGCTGCGCCGCACAGGTCTAAGTCAAACCTAGGCCGCACCCGAAGCACTCGGGGGCTGCGCCATACAGGTCCAACTCGAAACCTAGGCGCCACCCGACGCACTCGGGGGCTGCGCCATACAGGTCTAATCGAAAATCCTAGGCGCCACCACCCGAAGCACTCGGGGGCTGCGCCGCACAGGTCCAAGTCAAAATCCTAGGCCGCACCCGACGCACTCGGGGGCTGCGCCGCACAGTCTGACTCGACACACTCGCCGCACTCGAAGCACTCGGGGCTGCGCCGCACTCTAATTCAAAATCCTAGGCCGCACTCGATCCGCTCGGGGCTGCGCCATACAGGTTTACAGAAGTCTACAAGATACAATTTACTCACTCGGGGGCTACCCCCACCTCGGCATACATACACTCATATTTCCACTTGGAAAAATTGCTTTTACAAGCTAACGCTATACAACAGCAGTCTACTACTCTTATTCTACAGGCTCGCCCTTTGGCGCATCGAGTGGCCCTACAAGGTGCTCACTAAAGCTCTGGACCTGCTGAATCATCTGACGCGCAGCCGCAAGAGTATCGGCGTAGTCACCCTCTCCAGGCAAGCCGTCAAGCACCTTGTACAGTGGAAGATTAGGCCGTGCATTCGAACGTACGCCAGCGCCACGTTCGCCCCGGCAACAAGTTGAGTGTGCACGACTTCCTTCAACGCACTGCCTTCACGGAACCTCTCCAGCAGCGCAGCCAGTCCATTAGGCTGCTCGTTGTGCGGGAAAGTACACCCTGTTGATCTGCCAGAGGGTTTTTCTGCAACCTTCCAAGAGCACAGCAGCCCGCCAGGTGCGATCCAACATTCGAGCCAGTACGCTGCCTCTGGATTTATTACCAAAAATGACGCGCTTCGGTGAGTCACCGGCGGCTTCTTTCTCCACCCGCTCGTCTACTCGACTTTGCTCGGCCTTCCAGTCAGAATTCACATCTGCATCAAGACCCAGCTAAGAACAGTAAAAGGATAAAGAAGTCGAAGCACGTGCTAGAAAACCAACCTTGCAGCTGCCGACTGATCAAGTCTATCTCGCCTAGCAGAAACTCCTCTCGCTGGGAGAACGGCGCAACGGGCCGCGACCTCAAGCGCTCCAACTCCAACTCCGCGCTCTTCAACTTCGACTCGAGCTCAACAACCTTGTTCCTCATGAAGGTGATCACTCGTTGATCATTCACGCTTCGCGCAGGAGCTGGAGGAGCTCGACGACGACGAGCGGGTGCAGCCGAAGAGGTGTCCTCCTCGTCGCCCGCACCAGTCGTTCCAGCGACCCCAGGAGCTTCGCCCATCTCAGACTGCCAAGTTCGACAGCGTCAAGCAAGAAAAGAACACATTCACTCAAGTTAGATATGAAAGAAGACTCGAAGGCACAAATTCACATTTCAACATCAGCATGTTCGCGGCCAGAAGACCCGCAAACTATATAGTTCATTACACAAGAACCAAAAGCAGAAGAATCCTAAAAGAACGGAGTCTACATCACAGACTCCGACTGGGAACGGCTCTTCCTAGCAGCCAACTCTGCAGCTTGGCAATCCTCTTCTCGAAGGTGGCACCAACTTCGCAGCCAGCTGACTCGCCTGCGCCTTCACACCCGCTAAGGGACGCGGTCCTGCCATCAGGCTTCCGAGGGAAGTCGCTGACAACCTTCTCAAAATCACCTACGACTTGGTGACCAAGAAGTAGCTGGAAAGTGAGCTCGGAGCCGCGTACCGTCTGCGCACGGTGTTGTAGTCCGCCAAGGTGGTCGCATTGCCTTCGAACGGAGCCGCAAGCGCGTCAACAGCAACTGGCGGTGGCTTGCTGGGGAAGATGCTCTGGTGCACAGTCGCCAAGGCGCCTGTCGACTTCTGCAGCGCCGCCGAAGCATACGCGCAGACGCGGTCCATGAAGCCAACAGCCTTCGCCAAGTCGACATTCTCGCTGGAGGACCCTTCTGGAGGAGCACCCCCGCAAGTCTCTGATCAACAGAAATCCACGCCCATAAGACATCCGAAGTCGACAAAAGACAAAGTAGGCACTGAGCTGAAATACTTACTTCCAACAACATCTGCGAGTGCGAGCAAGCGGTCGACCTGGGTCTTCTCCAGATCATCCCGAGCTTGTTCATGCTCTTGGGCTTCACCCAGCAACTTCTCCAGCTCCGCGACCCGCTTCTTCGTGCTCTCCTTTTCACCTACGGATCAACGGAGCAAAGTTAGCAATAAAGGCAGTCGAAGCACCCCTCGAACACAAGGGTTCACACTCACTATTCGCTTGCTCCAGAGCAGTGCGGAGCTGATCCCTCTCCCGCTCCATGCGAACGAAGGCTGCGGCTCCCTCCATCTGCTGGCGATAAAATGGCTGCAGGAAACACAAGACATCAATCTGCGCCCGACTATTCTAGTCACGCACATCTTCGGGGGCTACTCCCATCGGGAGCGCTGTTCGCGCACCCGATACAGATTTTGCAGAACGAGTCAAAGGACACTTACATGCTCCAGCAGCCCAGCGTCAACCGGAGTCGCATCAGCAGCTTTCTCTGGCACGGAGGAGGTCGAAGCTTCAAGGCCAAAGCGTCACCCGCCAGAGCCTCTTCTCTGGTCGTCTTCGCAGTCTGCTCGATCATGGGAGCAGAAGTGTGCTCCATCTCACGAGGGGAAAAGCAACAGCGCCAGTACGGTCGCTGTGACAAGACAACTCAATTCAAGGACTCGCAAGTGAAAAAGCACACTCGACAAAAACGAGGCAATGGTTACGCGACTAACCTGGCGACATCGACGTCATCTTCACTTCCCAGGGAGACGGAGGCCATCCTCGCAAACTCAGTCGGCGGGCAGAGCCGAGGGGAGGCACGACCAAAGGCTCAGCCAGGTCACTCGTGGCGCCTAGCGCCCGAAGATGACTCGCTCGTCTCTTCCTCGTTCACACCCGCCTCCTTCACAGGCGACGAAGCAGAACCAGAGTCGCCACTCTTTCGCCTCTGCCGCTTCCGCAGCGGCTCCTCATCTTCATCATCCTCCTCCAACTCTTCACTCGGAGAGGTGGCGGAGGGAACTCATCGTCATCAACCTCGTCCTCAGGGAACTCTGCCTCTTCATGAGGTCCATTCTCCATCAACGGAGGAAGACTGACATAGCTCGAACGACCCTGTCAGCAAATGAAGCATTCAGTCAGGCAAAAAGATTCGACAGAAGAAGATACAAGACAAACAAAGCAAACGAAGCTCACCTCAGGCACAGGATTATTAGGCCATATGGCTCGACTGGGCACTTGACATTGCACGGGTCAGCGGCTCGGAGACTAGTGATGCTCCTCACCATCGACTCGACTGCGTCATCATCGAGCTCATTGCCAGCATCCTCACGCGCCCACATTGGGTGGACGCGACTGCGGAGCGGCTGCACCCGAAGCCTGAAGAAGGTGGCGATGAGGTGAATTCCCTGTCTCGCGCCCGAGACTTTTCAGAAGGCCACGAAGAAGCGTCAGCAAGGGCTGAGTCGCCTCCCTGTCCTCCTTCGACAGCGGTGCGCCCACGCGTTCGTCTTCCGCAACTCGCGATCAGCCGCGAAGTCGGGAAGCCCTTCTTGGTCGCACCTGATGTAGAACCACTTCTTCCGCCAGCCCTGGACGGAGTCGACTTCTTCATTTGAAAGTAGGAGGTGTCGCCACGCACCTGGATGCCGAAGCCGCCGACTGGATACACCTGCTTGCTCTTCCCCATGTTCCCCCACGAGGAATAGCGACTTCCACAGCAGCCAGTTGGGTGCGATTCCCAGGAAGCACTCGCAGAGCACGAAATAGCTCGCGATGCTCAAGACGCTATTGGGAGTCAGATCGTGGATCTGAATCCCATAAGCATACAAGAGACCACGGACGAAATCGTGGAGGGGGAACCCGAAACCCCGCGGAAGGAAATCCACGAAGCACACGCATTCCCCCTCGCGAGGAGCGGGGAATACCTCTTTCCCGGGAGCGCGCACCGTCGCCTTATCTGCCGGCGGCAGCAGCCCCTGCTCGCAGAGGGCCTCGAGGTCGGCCTTCTTCACCGACGATTTGACCCAGTCGCCGTCGGGCTTCTTCATCACGCTCGCCTCGGCGGCGGCGACGGCGCCAGCAGCAGGCTTCCCCCTCTTCATCGCGGCCTTGCTCATGGAGGGTGGAGAAAAGAAACTGGCAGAGGAGCAACAATGGCGGAGAGAAAGCAGCGGAGACGATGGCAGAATGGGGACGGAATGAACTGTTCGCCGCCGCGGTAAAAAATTATACCGCGTGGCCAGTTAATCCAGGCCGTCCTCAGCGAAACCGCACTCCACAACATCATCTGGCGGCCGTCCACGTGTCGCGCGGAGATAGCAACCGTCGCCGGCCACGCCGCCCACTACGCGCGGGAATCAAGGCGCCATCATCACACCCCGAAATTTTCGCGCCCAACGGTCAGTATAAAGCGGCAACCGCTGTCTCCAGTCAATACTGACAGTGGGACCGCACTGTCATGTCCCATCGGACACAGAGTGAGCCAAAAAACGTCAGCGCTGACGTCAACTGCGCAGGCGTAGCAAGTAAGCCAATGGGCTGATCGAGAACTCGAGCAATTCATTCGAGTGCAAAAATATTCAGTAAGCTCTAAGAGCCGAATAAACTCGAACAGTTCATTCGAGTGCAAGAAGATTCAGTAAGCTCCAAGAGCTGAAGAAACTTGTGCAGTAAGCCAAACCGGCCGAATACACAGTAAGTCACGCAAAGCCAGTCGCGACTCCAACATGTCGAGTCCCTTCTTTACTCCCATCGGGAGCGGGCTTTTCGACTGAAGAAAAATTGAGTTTAACCTCAATTGCAAGCAATTCAGCTTAATCTCGGGGGCTACTCCCATCGGGAGCGCTGTTCGCGCTCCCGAGTGACTCAGAACAAAAGCAGTCGAAAAATCACCGACTAAGGCTGTACTCACAGTATTTTACCCTGGAGTTGACAGTTCGACTAAGGAATCCTCCATAAGCCCTGAACGGCCGGAGTCGACCAATTTTACTCGTTCCTTTCAGGAACCCGACGGCGTGCCCAGGAGGAAGGAGTCCTTTACCCGACTCTACGATTCGACTAAGCACTCGGGGGCTCCTGTCGTGGGGTCACTCTTCGACTACCCACGGTGGGGATACCTGGGTCACGCCAAGCCCATCAGCCTTATGACGAGAGCCCAAGGAAGGCCCAAGGAGGACGACGTGCGGCCCAAGATAGTCGACGCTAGGTCATGTGACCCCAGCCATGCTTGTAAGCGCCATCGGCACCGTTCACCTGAGACCTAGCCTACCATATAAAGGCTAGGAGGGTCCTTCGTCTAGGGTACGCTCATAGCCGCCACCACAAACCTTAGCGAGATTGCCATCTCGCCATTGTAGCCACAACTCGCCATTCAATACCAGACAAGCAGGAAGTAGGGTGTTATCCTCCGGGAGCCTGAACCTGGGTAAACGCCTTGCTTGTCAGCCGTCGTGATCACCAGCGCTCATCTCTCTCCCCTTCAATCAACCCGGGGTACACGACCCAGTGATTTGCCGAGTCCACTCCTCGTCACTTAGACAAAGCATTGTTGTTTTACCCTAGTGGCAACAGCACATCCACAACCTTAGACGTTGTTGTCACTCGCCTAGATTACCGGAGGCATGAACCCACTATCTAGCATAAATACTCCCTCTTGGAGTTACAAGCATCTACTTGGCCAAAGCATCTACTAGTAACGGAAAGCATGCAGATCATAAATAACATATAAGATAGATTGATAATCAACTTGATCATAGTATCAATATTATCGGATCCCAGCAAACACAACATGTAGCATTACAATAAGATGATCTTGATCATGATAGGCAGCTCACAAGATCTAAACATGATAGCACAAGGAGGAGAGACAACCATCTAGCTACTGCTATGGACCCGTAGTCCAAGGATGAACTACTCACGCATCACTCCGGAGGCAGGCATGGTGATGTAGAGCCCTTCGGTGATGATTTCCCTCTCCGGCAGGGTGTCGAGAAGAGTTTCAGAACCCTCCCGAACTAGGGTTGACGACGGCGGCGGCTACGGAACTTTTCGTGGATGGAGGTTCGGGTATTTAGGGTTTTCTGGACGAAGGCATTATATAGGCGAAAGGGCGGCGTCTGGAGGCACCCGAGGGGGTCACGCCACCCCCGGCGCGGCAGGAGGTGGGGCCGCGCCGGCCCCTGGCGTGGCTGCCTCCTCGGTCGCCTCCGTCTCTCCTTTGGACTCCGTGTACGTGTCGGGAAAATAGAAGGTTCTGTCCAAGTTTCGTCCAATTCCGAGAATATTTCCAGAACAGCTTTTCTGGAATACAAAAACAACAGAAAACAAGAACTGACACTGTGGCATCTTGTTAATAGGTTAGTCCCAGAAAATGCATAAAAATGATATGAAGTGTATGTAAAACATGTAACAATTAGTTATAATATCAACATGGAACATCAGAAATTATAGATACGTTTGAGACGTATCATAGTACTGCCTCCTTATCAGTACAAGTCATATGACAACTCCTCGTGTTTTTTGGAAGGCCATTACTCCTCTTTTTTAGACTTTAGAAGATAGTGAGTAACTATTGGCTTGTAGCACTGTCTTCTTATAAGTACACGTCACATTGGTAACCGGTCTTGTTTTTTTTTTGGAAAGACATTACTCCTCTCTTTTACAAGTTTAGAAGGTATCGAATAATTATTGGCTTGTAGTACTGAATTCTTATCAGTACACGTCACACTAGTAAATACTCACGCTTTTACGTAAGGCGAAAATGCATTACTATTCTCTTTCAAAAAGTTTTGGAAGTAGTGAATAATTGTTGGCTCATAGTTCCATCTTCTTATCGGTACACGTCGGATAGCTAAGTGCTCGGTTTTTTAGGAAGGACATTATTGCCCTTTTATAAGTTTAGAAGTTAGAGAATATAATTGTTGGTCTGTGGAGAAGTACTCCCTTCTTATAATTGTTGGTTCACGCGATTTGTAGGAAGAACACTACTCTTCACTCATAAAAGTTTAGAGGCAGGGGATAATTGTGACGTGCTGTGCAAATACTACACAGGAGAGGCACATGGAAATTGTGATTATGGTTTGGTAAAAGAAAGGAAAAGGAAAATAGTGAGTAACTCCTCGTGTTTTTTGGAAGGCCATTACTCCTCTTTTTTAGACTTTAGAAGATAGTGAGTAACTATTGGCTTGTAGCACTGTCTTCTTATAAGTACACATCACATTGGTAACCGGTCTTGTTTTTTTTTTGGAAAGACATTACTCCTCTCTTTTACAAGTTTAGAAGGTATCGAATAATTATTGGCTTGTAGTACTGAATTCTTATCAGTACACGTCACACTAGTAAATACTCACGCTTTTACGTAAGGCGAAAATGCATTACTATTCTCTTTCAAAAAGTTTTGGAAGTAGCGAATAATTGTTGGCTCATAGTACCATCTTCTTATCGATACACGTCGGATAGCTAAGTGCTCGGTTTTTTAGGAAGGACATTATTGCCCTTTTATAAGTTTAGAAGTTAGAGAATATAATTGTTGGTCTGTGGAGAAGTACTCCCTTCTTATAATTGTTGGTTCACGCGATTTGTAGGAAGAACACTACTCTTCTCTCATAAAAGTTTAGAGGAGGTGGATAATTGTGATTCGTACTTTGCAAATACTACACAGGAGAGGCACATGGAAATTGTGATTATGGTTTGGTAAAAGAAAGGAAAAGGAAAATAAAAAGCGTGGTCGGCAGGATTCGAACCTGCGCGGGCAAAGCCCACATGATTTCTAGTCATGCCCGATAACCACTCCGGCACGACCACATTGATGTTTGTTATGTTGCATCCACTATATAACGACGGTTTTCCCGTTGCAATACACAAGAGTAATCGAGTCTCCATGAGATATATATTCTACACATATGTTTTCGATCTATATACATACGTGACCACAAATACGGACTCACACATATGTTTTCGATCTATATTTTTATAAGTGCAAACTTAACAAGTTTCAGCTCAATGAACTACAATTTCTTCATGATGTACAAAACTAGAGCTTCCTAAAAAGACAATCTATATAATAGGTTCTACCTACAATTTTTTAAAAGTTTCTATCCAAACGGAAACAATGTTTAAATCTATTAGGTTGTGTTGGTTGGGATTTTAAACCCAGATTCTCTACCAACGAGCTAGACTCTAAACCAAAGGGGTATGACAGCCTTCACGAATTCCAAGATGCAACAGATTTCCACAGTGTAAAACGGAATTAGCTCTACCCCAGATTTCACTGCACTGCGCGGGCTAAAAACTTGCAAATTACCCACCATGCCACTAGTAAGTGAAAATTGACCGGTTCCTTTTCTCTCTCCTTCCACCTCATCTCTCTCTCTCTCTCTCTCTCTCTCTCTCTCAATATGTGCCTTCCCCACAAATCTGATTCCCGCCACCAGTCTATTCCGACAACCTCGCCGGTGGACTCCGACAGCCCCCGATCCTTTTTCCCTTCCTGCACCGGCCCGACGCCTGAGCGGATGAAGCTCCGTTAGCACCCAGCCCACCGCCGCTTCCATTACTTTGTCCATCGCGCCGACCGGAGTTCGATGGCGTCGCCTACAGGTATGGTCCCCCTCCCTCCCCTCCGCTCCCTCCTCCAATCTCCTTCCTCCTCCTTCCCATGCCTACTCTCCTGTTGGTCCCTTGTTTCTTCTAATTGTTGTTGTCTTTTTTTTTGCATTAGTATGTGATATATACTCCGTTCGTTCCTAAATATAAGATGTTTTAGCTATTTCACATGGTGACTAGATGAGGACTGAAATGAGTGAACAAATACAGTAAAACGTGTCTACATACATGTAGAAACATGTGAATATGGAAAAAAGGCTAAAACATCTTGCATTTAGGAACGGATAGAGTAGAACTGATGTGGTACGAATTAGTGTACATAGAGCTGATGTGATATATTGTGTATGATATGTAGCAATTTCTATGTGATGCAAATATGCCCCTACGTGACACGGTTTTGAGCGTGCTTGCATGATGTTTGTGAAAATGCTTGTAGAAGATGCATATGCTTGTTTGGTTAATTGTAGATATAGTGGTGACGTGATGGCGTGGATCACACGTTCGCTAGGAATCCCAAGAGGAAGGCATGATTTAGCGTAGCAGCAATTTTCGCTTGATTACAAAACCAAGGTTATCAATTCAGTATGACTTGGAGAAGACTCTAACATGGTGTCTCCCTCCCTGACGCAAGGAGGTTAACGCGGACCTGCACACAGTCACGAACAAACTATTTTGCCCCAACGAAACAGAGAGGTTGTAAATCTCTTCGGCTTGCCGAAGACAAGGAATTAAATATATGTGTAAAATAATATGAGAGCAAAAATGACCAGCGAGCAAATGACTAGGAAAAGCTATGGAAACAGTTGTAAACAATATAGGAAAATAGGACCAGAGTCCACAGTTCACTAGTGGCGTCTCTCAAAAGATAAACATGTTGGGTAAACAAATTACAGCGTAGCAATTGACAAAGCATGGGCGTATAACAATACTATCATGACACAAAGTTTACCGTTTCATTTAATATTGGCATTACGCCAAAATACATAGACCGTTATCCAACTGCATCTATGACTAATAATCCACCCTAGGATCGCTATCCAGCATGTCACCCGAAAGTATTAAGTTGCAAGCAAAAGATAATTGCAATAAGCATGGTGCGTAACGTAAGCAATGGTTACAACATATATCAATAAACACCGCTGTCTTACCCCTGGTAACAACAACACATCTCAAGCCTTAATCATTTCTGTCAACTCGAGCTCAGACAAGAGAGGCATGAACCCACTATCTAGCATAAATAATCCCTCTAAAGATACATGTAATTACTTTGGCCAAAGCATACACTGAACAATATCATGCAAGATCATAAATAAAACATATCATAAATAAACTGAACAATAATGTCATGGCTCCATAATTCATCGGATCCCCGCAAACACAACATATAGCATTACAAATAGATGACCTTGATCATGTTAGGCAGCTCACAAGATCTAAACAATGGAGTACAAGGAAGAGAGACAACCATCTAGCTACTGCCATGGACCCGTAGCCCCGTGGTGGACTACTCACGCATCACTCCGGAGGCAGGCATGGTGGTGTAGATGCCTCCGGTGACGATCTCCCCCTCCGGCAGGTGCCGGGAAGAGCTTCAGAACCCTCCCGATCTAGGGTTGGCGACGACGGCGGCTGATGACCCACAAGTATAGGGGATGTATCGTAGTACTTTCGATAAATAAGAGTGTCAACCCAACGAGGAGCAGAAGGTGTTGACAAGTAGTTTTGATCAAGGAATCACTGTAAATACTAGCAGACAAGTTTTTAGGGGTTTTTGATATTGCAGATAAATAAAATACGTGTAAATAAAAGATAGTAATAATAATTGCAGCAAGTGGCCCAATCCTTTTTAGAGCAAAGGATAAGCCGGTTGGTTTACTTATGATAGCAAAATGTTCTTGAGGACACACGGGAATTTCGTCAAGTGCTTTCGCTTCCTACAGCTGATTAATCTTTATTGTTTTGATAAGTGTTGTGTGGGTGAACCTATGCTAATGCACTGCCCTAACTTGGACTAATACATACTTGTGATTAAACCCCTTGCAAGCATCCGCGTTACAAGGAAGTAATTAAGATAAATCTAACCACAGCCTTAAACTCTGAGATCCTACACTCCCTCATGCACCGGTTTACTAACGGGGGTTTAGATTTCTGTCACTCCGGCAACCCCACAATTAGTAGCCGAATACACAATGCATTCCTCTAGGCCCATAAAGGTGAAGTGTCATGTAGTCGACGTTCACACGACACCACTAGAAGAATAACACCACAACTTAAATATCAAACCATTAAATATTACTCAACATAGTTCCACTACTAACAGCATGACTTCTCCCATGTCCTCAAGAACTGAACGAACTACTCACAAGACATCATATGGATCATGATCAGAGGTGATATAATGATGAATAACAATCTGGACATATACTTCAATTCACCGATAAAACTTAATAGCATCAACCACAAGTAGTAATCAACACCGGGAAAGTTTCCCCTATGAACTACACAAAGTATAACCCTAGATGTTACAGCGGAACGGAGTGGAGCGGTGGAGATGATGGTGACGGCGGTGGAGATGATGATGATGATCCCAATGAAGTCCAGCGTGATGACGATGACGATGGCGATGATTTCCCCCTCCGGGAAGGAATTTCCCGGCAGATTTCTCCCTGTCGGAGAGCTTTTTCTCTCTCTGTGGTTTCCGTCTCGTGGAGGCAGCGGAATATTTCCTCGATGGCTCCCCTATCTTAGGGTTTTCTGGGGATTAAGTACGCGAAGGGGGAGCGCCAGAGGTGGGCCAGGGCGGCCACACCATGCCCTGGCGCGGCAGAGGTGGGACCGCGCCGTGGGGTGGTGTGGGCCCCTCGTGGCCCATCTCAGCCTCCCCTTTTGGTTGGCTCCAGCATCTGATAAAATAGGAACATCTGTATATTTTCCGTGAATTGTTGATCTTCAGAAATAGGGTGTCTTGATGATGCTTTTTCCAGCTGAATCCTGACTCCGGCAGTTAATTCTCCAATAATCCTCAAACATGCAAAACAAGATAAAATAACATAAGTATATCATCCAAATATGAAATATATCAATGAATAGCAGTAAATTATGATATAAAATAGTGATGCAAAATGGACGTATCAACTCCCCCAAGCTTAGACCTCGCTTGTCCCCAAGCGAAAGCTGAACTCAGTAAACAAGACCACATGTTTATGGAGTGAAGCGTCGATAATAAAGAATACGGACAAGAAGCATCAACATGTACTAATACACAAATCATTTTAGACAGCAACTTCCCCTCATATAACTTATCTTGAAACGAGTAATGGAAATCACAATAAAGGTGCATAAAGAAAATCATAGTTTGGTGATGGCAAACTTCGTTCTTTGTCAGAGAACAATTAACAGATTGTACTTATCTTTCGAGTAGAGTCCTTATATCGGAGCTATATTGCAGAACTTACATGCTCAATTATCACAATTTCTTTACAGTCATTGATAACTTTCAAATTTATATTCCTTCAGATAAAAGACTTGTGCAAAACAAGGAAGGATAACAGACATGATTGATAATATTAATATATAGATGGTTGAATCACAACAACTCAAATGCTTGCTTAAGAAAGAAGGGAATAGGTTTACTGACTCAACATAAAAGTAAAAGAAAGGCCCTTCGCGGAGGGAAGCAGGGATTAAATCATGTGCTAGAGCTTTTTAAGTTTTTGAAATCATATAGAGAATAAAAATATAAGTTTTTAGTGGTGTATGAGAATTGTCAACGAACGGTAGTGGGTGAAAACAATATCTCTCTTGTCAACCAGACTTTCAAGAGCGGCTCCCATGAAGGACGTTATTTCTACCAGCAAGGCAGATCATCCCTCTTTTTCTCTTTTGTTTACACATGCAGTTATTCACTGGTATCATTGCTTGTCTGATAAATCAGGGCAAAAATGTGAAGAGAATTAAGCGGTTAAAGTTGTAATTAATTGGGACTGGGCACCCCATTTGCCAGCTCTTTTTGCAAATTTAATAGATAAGCGGATGTATATGCCGCTAGTCTGGTGGTGAAAGTCTGTCTGACAAGCTAAATAAAGAATAACCCACATACTTCCTCATGAGCTAGTAAACAGTGACACAAATAAGGAGTAGTAGCTTTTGAATAGTTTAAAGGTAGCACATGAAGTATTTACTTGGAGTGGCAAGGAAATAGCACATATAGGTAGTTATGGTGGACACAAATGGCTTGGGTTTTGGCTCAAGGTTTGGATGCACGAGAAGCATTCCCTCTCAGTACAGGTTTTTGGCTAGCAAGGCTGGGTAGCAAGCATAAGAGTGGAGGGATACAAACAAATATAAATGTAATAGAAACAATCATGCAATCTTCCTTGTAAACACAAATAATTTTAACTTGAGAATACTAAGCTCATGAGCCAACAAGAAAGAAAGATAATGTATCTACATGCAATCCCCTCTTTTCTACTTAAGCCTCAAAGTATTGTTGCTACTGACCAATGCTAAGTTTGCCAAAACCAAATAGATTTACTTGATGCTCCCAAAGTGATGCCAATACTAACAACAAGATCATTCATATGACAGAAATTTGCAAAGTAAAATAAAGTGTGCAGAAAGTAAATGATAAAACTTCTCATTAATATTCCAATAACGGCAACTCACACCAAGGGATACATAGATAACCAACCTAAGGAGAGATACTTCCACGCTGCAAACCATCCTATATGATAACTTCTGTACTCATGATATGACTCGACTGAAAAGTAAAAGGTAAAAGATAATGATGATGATACCGCGACACTCCCCCAAGCTTGGAACAAGCTGAGGGGATGCCAATACCAATGATGAATTACTCCTTCGGCGGTGATGGTGGGACAATCTTGATTGGGGACAGGAACCGCTCTAGCATGCGGCGAAGCCTGTCGTTCTCCTCTTGGAGTATCTCCACCTCCATCCTCAGAACTCGATATTGATCGCAAAACTCATCGGTGACTCGAAGAGCCTCAGTTACTGCAGGAAAAGAGCTAAGATCTGGAATAGGCGGTATCGCTCCCTGCATATTATGAGAAAAGGCACGTTGAGTGTTAATTGATCCCACAAAAGTAGGTTTGCTTATCCTTGATCTTGCAGCAATCTGTCCTTCTTTGTTTGACGACATCTTCTTTACTTCCTCCTTGACACTCTAATCCATATCCTTGCGCCTAGCTGTGATCCTTTCTTCTTCTGACCATCCGACGAAAGTCCCCTGATCGAGGTCACGGAGGAGCTCACGTTGACGTCGCAGCACGTACTTCTCTGAAGATGAACCCTGGGACGACATCTGAACAGAAACAACCCAAAACGAAAACACGACGAGAAAACGATATACGGACCTCGGGGGATCCGGTGAGTTATATAGCAAAAAGTTTCATAACAAAAGGAAAGTCCAGGTCGAAACCGGGCTGGAGACGGGCTCCGAGGCGCCCACACCATGCCCCGGCACGGCCAAGGGTGGGCCCGCGCCGTGGGGTGGTGTGGTGCCCTCGGGCACCGTTTCCTCCCCGTTTTTGGCTCGTAACTTTCCATATTTAATAAAAACAACAAAAACATAAGTAGGGAAGTTAAACGCGAACTTTTTCTTACCAAAACTGTTACCTATTCGAAAACAGACTCTGCAGTTTTCTGAATTTGACTTTTAATAAAATCTTCCGGAGTCACTACTTGAATAATATCAACGTCTTCGTTATAAGAATCCCTAGAAATATAATGCTTGAGTCTTTGACCATTAACCACTTGAGATTTGTCGCCATCAAGCGAAGTAATTTTGATTGCACCTGAACGGTAAACCTCTGAAACAACATAAGGTCCTTCCCATTTCGAAAGTAGTTTACCTGCAAAAAATCTGAGACGAGACCTATACAATAGAACTTTCTCACCAACATTAAACTCTCTATTTAGGATTCTCCTATCATGCCATTGTTTCACTTTCTCTTAAAAAAATCTAGCATTTTCATAAGCTTCACTTCTCCATTCATCTAAGGAACTCAAGTCAAGTAACCTTTTTTTACCGGCAAGTTTAAAATCTCTATTAAGTTCTTTTACGGCCCAATAAGCTTTATGTTCTAACTCTAGAGGTAAATGACAAGCTTTTCCATAAACCATTTTATAAGGAGACATACCCATAGGATTTTTATAAGCAGTTCTATAAGCCCACAAAGCATCATTAAGCTTCCTAGCCCAATTCTTTCTAGATTTATTAACAGTCTTCAGCAAAATAGATTTAATCTCTCTATTTGATAATTCTACTTGTCCACTAGTTTGAGGATGATAAGGTGAAGAAATTCTATGATTAACATCATATTTAGCAAGGGTTTTTCTAAAAGCACCATGGATAAAATGAGAACCACCATCAGTCATGAGATATCTAGGCACACCAAACCTTGGAAAAATAATATCTTTAAGCATTTTTAATGACGTCTCACCATCAGCACTAGATGTTGGTATAGCTTCTACCCATTTAGTAACATAATCAACAACAACAAGTATATGAGTATAACCATCAGAAGCAGGAAAAGACCCATAAAGTCAAATCCCCAACAGTCAAAAGGTTCAATAACAAGAGAATAATTCATAGGCATTTCATTGCGTCTAGTTATATTGCCAACTCTTTGACATTCATCGCCTGATAAAATAATTTTTCTTGCATCTTTAAAAAGAGTAGGCCAATAAAAACCTGATTGTAAAACCTTTTGTGCAGTTCTATCTCCAGCATGATGTCCTCCATAAGCACTTCCATGGCATTTTCTCAATATTTCTTTTTGCTCAAATTCTGGAACACATCTTCGCATTATACCATCCACTCCTTCTTTATATAAGTGTGGGTCATCCCAAAAATAATGGCTCAAGTCATAAAAGAATTTCCTTCTTTGCTGAGCTGTAAAAGTTGGAGGCAAATACTTGGCAACAATAAAGTTAGCATAGTCAGCATACCAAGGACTTTCTTGCGAGCTTACCTTTATCACAACCAATTGTTCATTTGGAAAACTATCGTTAACAGGAACAGGATCATAAGAAATGTTTTCCAATCTATGCAAATTATCAGCGACAGGATTTTCATCACCTTTCCTATCTACAATATGCAAATCAAACTCTTGTAATAAAAGCACCCATCTTATAAGTCTAGGTTTAGCATCTTTCTTTTCCATAAGGTATCTAATAGCAGCATGATCGGTATGGATAATAACTTTCTAATCAACAATATAGGGTCTAAACTTATCACAAGCAAAAACTACTGCTAAAAACTCTTTTTCAGTAGTGGCATAATTCTTTTGAGCAGCATCAAGAGTCTTACTAGCATAATGAATAACATTCAACTTCTTATCTACTCGCTGTCCAAGAACAGCACCTACAGCAAAATCACTAGCATCACACATAATTTCGAAAGGTAAAGTCCAATCAGGAGGTTGAACAACAGGAGCAGTGGTTAAAGCCTTTTTTAGAGCCTCAAAAGCTTCTTTACAATCATCATCAAAAACAAAAGGTACATCTTTTTGGAGAAGATTAGTAAGAGGTTTTGAAATTTTAGAGAAATCTTTAATAAACCTTCTATAGAAACCAGCATGACCGAGAATACTACGAATACCTTTAATATCCCTGGGATAGGGCATTTTCTCAATTGCTTCAACTTTAGCTCTGTCCACTTCAATACCTCTTTCAGAAATTTTATGTCCAAGAACAATCCCTTCATTAACCATAAAGTGACATTTATCCCAATTAAGAACAAGATTAGTCTCCTCACATCTCTGCAAAACTTTATCAAGGTTTTGCAAGCAGTTATTAAAAGAAGTTCCATAGACGGAAAAATCGTCCATGAATACTGATGCATGTAAAATGCATACATGAACTTTGCATTGTATTACTTATATTTCAATCATATTTGCATCATATAAGGGTTATATCATTGTTTTATATTGATTTTGGGAATATTTCATAGTTTCCCTATTTTTCTGGAATTAACCCTGCACAGGCAGAAAACCCTATTTTCTATATTTTGATGTTTCAGGGACCCAAACGACGTCCAAATGACCTGGAAATTTACGAGCATCAGTTTTTGGAAGGAACGAAGCGTGGGAGCGAAGGAAGCGAACAAACGGAGGCCCGAGGGCCAAGATAGGGTGGCCCACGCGGCCAGATTCCTTGGCCACGTGGGACCCACCATCTTGGGCCTCGAGGCTCCGTTGCCGTCGATCTTTTTTCCCGAGCCTCCGTCTTGAACTAAAAACGACTATAAAAATAGTCCCCGACGCCCTTCGGAAAGGAGCACCGCCGAAACACAGAAACCACGAAACAGAGACCTGGAGTTGTAGATTGGAGGGGGAAAACTCCGGCGGGGCGCTGCCGGGGTGGTCTCCATCTTCTCCAACATCTCCACCATCATCACCATGATGAAGGGGGAGTAGTCCACCCCCTGGACTTTGGGTTTGTGGTGGTAACTTGATCCAATCTCTCTATGTATGATCATTGTTGAAGTCCATATGATGTGCCTTGCATAAGTATGGATCTATCTATGTAATTCCTATGGTGGATATTGTGGTATGAAATAATATTTGTTATGCATTTACCGTTGTGTTGGAGCTTTTATGACTTGTCATACTTTGGAGATATTCTATGATGCATGTGATGGTTTGATTTATGCATAATGCCTTGTTTATCCTTGTCATGAGGTGATTGACACCACCAAGTGTAGATAGATGAGAGAGATGTGGTCATGCACACGAAATATGAATCATTACACTAGTGTTTAGAATATTGTCCATTAAGAAGTATGATGTATGTAGGTACGGGGTGGCCGATGTGACAACGACATATGTATTGAGTGACACAATACAGCCCAACATCCTTTATCTGGGGGTAAAAAGGAAGAAGTATGATGTGGGAGTGACAACAAACCACGCTAGCCTTACGAGGGTGACCCTAGCAACACAAATGATTATTTTCTTTCAACTATGTGTCTTAGGACATGTAGTCGTCATAGAAGTTACCATTAAAGCATGACAATTGTGTGTACTTTTTATCTATAACA
Organism: Poa pratensis; assembly: GCA_947311845.1. Classification (NCBI taxonomy): domain Eukaryota; kingdom Viridiplantae; phylum Streptophyta; class Magnoliopsida; order Poales; family Poaceae; genus Poa; species Poa pratensis. The sequence continues at coordinate 32,553,753 of CAMZMU010000113.1, forward strand.
TGATAATCACCATAGATGGGAGAGAGAGGATTAAGTGAACCCATGAACCCATGTCCATTGTTCCTATAAGAGAAAACCTTTGTCTTGTCCTCTTGCATTGAAGAGGATTGGGGCACTTTTGCATTCTTGTTTTGTTACATTAAACTTCCATCCATTAAATCAACCATCTTGTTCTTTAAACTTGTTTAGTGCATACTCAACTAAAACTTGTGACACTTTAGTTGTAAGGAATAGATAACTTTTCCTTCTTGCTCCGGCGGATCGATACCCTACTTCCACATTGAGAGGTGCTACAGTGATCCCCTGCTCTTGGGGGTTATCAAATACTTCCACAATTTTTTCACAAAAACCATGAAAAATAGCAGACATGCATCTTTGAAATGTAGCAGGAGCATTACACAAACCAAAAGGCATACACCTATAAGCATAAGTTCCATAAGGACAAGTAAAAGTAGTTTTCTCTTGATCTTTCGCTCTAACAGCAATTTGTGAAAATAGAGAATAACCATCAAGAAATCAAAAATGAGTTTTCTTAGACAACCTTTCTAACATTTGATCAATAAAAGGTAAAGGATAGTGATCTTTCTTAGTAACTTTATTAACCTTTCGAAAATCAATGCACATCCTATATCCAACAACTACTCTTTGAGGAATAAGTTCATCATTTTCATTTGGCACAACAGTAACTCCTCCTTTCTTAGGAACACAATGCACAGGACTTACCCATTTACAATCAGCAATAGGATAAATTATACCAGCATCGAAGAGTTTTAATACCTCATTTCTTACCACTTCCTTCATTTTAGGGATTAGACGACGCTGGTGCTCCACAACAGGTTTTGCATCATCTTCCATGTTGATGGCGTGTTGACATATAGTAGGAGAAATCCCTTTTAAATCATCCAGGGTATATCCGATAGCCCCTCGGTGTTTCCTCAATACTTCCAATAACCTTGCCTCTTCAGTACCTGAAAGTTTAGAACTAATAATAATAGGATATGTTTTCTTATCATCAATGTGAGCATATTTAAGGTTATCAGGCAAAGGTTTTAAATCAAAAACAGGATCTTCTTTAGGAGGTGCAGGGGTACCCAAATCTTCCACCGACAAATTATGCTTAAGTAATGGTGGTTGATGAAGAAAGATATTGTCAATTTCATTCCTTTCCTCCATAAAGACCTCACTTTCGTGTTCCCTGATGCATGTAAAATGCATACATGAACTTTGCATTATTTTCACTTATATTCCAGTCATATTTGCATCATATAAGGGTTATATCACTGTTTTATAATGATTTTGGGAATATTTAATATGTTTCCTATTTTTTTATGGAATTAACCCTGCGCAGGCAGAAAACCCTATTTCTTTATTTTTATGTTTCAGGGACCCAAACGACGTCCAAATGACCTGGAAATTTACGAGCATCATTTTTTGGAAGGAACAAGACCTGGGAGCGAAAGAAGCAAACAAGAGGAGGCCCGAGGGCCCAGATGAGTGGGCCCACGCGGCCCAAGTACCTGGCCGCGTGGGACCCCCCACTTTGGCCCTCGAGGCTCCGTTGTCGTCAATCTTTCCTCCACCGACTCCGTTTTGATCTAAAAACGCCTATAAAAATAGTCTCCCGACGTTCTCTGGAGGGAGCGCCGTAGAAACACAGAAACACCGAAATAGAGACCTGGAGCTGCAGATTGGAGGGGGAAAACTCCGGCGGGGCGCTGCCGGCGTGGTCTCCATCTTCTCCAATGACATCTCCACCGTCTCCATGATGAAGAGGGAGTAGTCCACCTCTGGACTATGGGTTTGTGGAAGTAACTTATGTATCTCTTTCTCTCTCTCGAGCTTCACTAATTAGTACCGTATGAGCTGCCGAACATGATTACGGTCATCTATTCAATATCTTTGTGGTGGATCTTTTTATGAGTTAATATATGTTTGAGATTGCAATGGTTTTGTTTCAGTTATGAAAGTAGATGCATATTATGTACCCCATTCTTATTTACTTGTTATGATCAAGCATGTTTATGAGAGCATGTGAGGGGGAACGTGTGCATTAGTTGGAGTAACGGGGGGTGGCTAGTGCAGTGAACGTGAGAGAAAGTTCTGCGATCCACTTGGGTGTTTTACCTTACTTTGTTGCCTCACTAGGGATAAAAAGAAATACCATGCTACCGGAGATGTGGTGTGACCATTGCCACTTCCTCCATGACTAGTTCTTATTTTAACTTCATGTCATAATACTTATTGCTATACTCTGAGTTATCTTAATTACTGAGGTGTTATGATTTAGTTCGCATCTTGGTGGAGTATAAGAGAGACTAATAACCAAAAGGTCTTTATGTTAGGACGTGATGCCCATATAATTATAACTTGTCATTAAACTGTTGTGTTGCAATCTCATATGTCAACTCTAGTGTTCCATTGTCTACTGATGCATGTAAAATGCATACATGAACTTTACATTTTATTACATGTTATTCCATGTTATTTGCATCATATAAGGGTTATATTCATGATTTATATTGAGTTTTGGGGATAATTAACAAGTTCCCCATTTTTCTGGAATTAACCCTGCACTGCCAGAAAACCCCTTTTTCTATATTTTTACGTTTCAGGCGACCAAATCACGTCATAATGACCTGAGATTTTACGGGGATCATTTTTTTTGGAAGCAACGAAACGTAGGCGCAAAGGAAACGAAGAAACAGAGACCAGAAGGCCAAAACAAGTGGGCCCACGTGGCCAGATTCCCTGACCGCGTGGGACCCCTCATCCTGGCCCTCGGGGATCCGCTGCTGTCGATCCTTCTTCCCGAAGCTTCGTCTTGACCTAAAAACGACTATATATAGACCCCTCAAGGCTTTCGCGAAAGAGAGCGCCGCCGAAACACAGAAACCACGAAACGGAGACCTGGAGCTGAAGATTGGAGGGGGAAAACTCCGGCGGGGCGCTGCCGGTGTGGTCTCCTTCCTCTCCAACAACATCTCCACCGACACCATGATGAAGAGGGAGTAGTCCACCTCTGGACTATGGTTTGTGGAAGTAACTTATGTATCTCTCCTCTCTATGAGCTTCACTAATTAGTACCGTATGAGCTGCTGAACATGATTACGGTCATCTATGTAATTCCTTTGTGGTGGATCGTTATTATGAGTTAATACATGTTTGAGATTGCAATGGTTTTGTTTTAGTTATGAAAGTAGATGCATATTATGTACCCCGTTCTTATTTACTTGTCATGATCAAGCATGTTTATGAGAGCATGTGAGGGGGAACGTGTGCATTAGTTGGAGTAACGGGGGGTGGCTAGTGCAGTGAACGTGACAGATAGTTCTGCGATCCACTTGGGTTTTCTACCTTACTTTGTTGCCTCACTAGGGATAAACAAAAATACCATGCTACCGGAGAGTGGAATGTGACCTTGGCCACTACCTCCATGACTAGATCTAGCATGTTCTTATTTTAACTTCATGTCATTGAACTTATTGCTATGCTCTGATTTATCTTAATAGTAAGGTGTTATGATTTAGTTCGCATCTTGGTGGAGCATAAGAGAGAGAACAACTTATACTTGAGATCTCTATATTAGGACGTGATGCCCATATTATTAATAACTTATCAAACCATGTCTTGCCATCTTTCATGTTAATTTTAGTGTTCCATTGTCCACCACGTTATCAAGAGAGAGTGCATTTGTGAAACCATGAACCCCGGTCCATTTTTAATCATAAGAAACACCTTTCCAACACTTTTATCACCACTTTTGTTTGCTGCCATTATTAAATCCGAAAATACAAAAATAGTTTTACATCTTGCATTCATCATAAAAAACTCAAAAATATCATTTATCATTACTACCATCATCCTTACATATTTATTTTACCATCATTGCATATTTACTACTGTTTGCATATTTATTTATTATCATTCTCACACCTTGTGCTTGACAACCACTTGGTGAGGTTGAGGGCACAAAACAATTTATTTTGTTGCAGATTCTGAAGAGAAGGATAAGGAGATAACACCTGAAATACTGGTTCCCCGAGAGTTCGATATTAAACCCTTGAGTCACCCCTCGTGGGGAAAACTGTCTTCCACTACTACATACACTCTGCACTTGGAGTCTCAACCTAACCCATATTCTTTTGACGCAGGTAACTCCACGCCATCAAGACTGTTTTCTGGCGTCCGTTATAATAACATCATTGGGTATCAAGACGTTTTCTGGCGCCGTTGCCGGGGAGATTGAAGCAACACCGCAATATATTCCCTCGTCAACTTAGCGCTCAACAAAGCGTTTTCTGGCGCCATTGCCGGGGAACCATAGCTGAAAGGTTTATCCAAGGATCACTCACATCAAGTCAACTTCATCACCAACTTGTGTAACAACCTAAGCTTGGGGAGGTTGCACCTACGTGAGCATCATCTTATCCATCTTTACCTACAATCATTTTATTTTGTTTTGTTCTTGTCTTGCATATCATCTTTATATTTCGGTTTGCATATTTATATTCAGTTTTGCATTTTGTTTGCATTTGTTATTTCGAGTTGCATTAGTGTCATTTTACTTTCAGTTTTGCATAAAAAATTAAAAACATATAAAAACTTGCTCAATGGAGAAAAGAACTTTTTGGCCATTTAGTGTTAAGAATTTTCCTCAAGATAGGAATTTCCCTGTTAAAGAATTTGAGATAGATCCTAATGTCACTAAATTGATTTTTGAAAATCGTTTTTCTGGGAAACCGAAAGAAGATGCTCTTCAACATCTTAGTAAATTTAATGAAAGATGCAAAGAATTAAACCTGATTCATGCCAATGCTAATGTGATCAAAGTAAAGCTTTTTCCTTATTCCTTGGCTGGAAAAGCTCTAGATTGGATATTAAAATGGCCACCTGGGAATTTTAGCAATTGGTTTAATTTGAAAGCTGCATTCATTGAGAGGTTTTTTTTTCAGCCATGGTTTATAATATAGAGAAATAGTTATCACCTTTAAACAAAATAAGGAAGAAACCTTGGTTAAAACTTGGGAAAGGTTTAGAGGTATAGCTTATGGAATGGAACATGGTATTAGAGATTGGATGCTCATGCACATATTTTATAAAGGATTGTCTGAAACTTCTAAACTCTTTTTAGACAATGAATGTAAGGGTTCTTTCATAAATACTACTATTGCTGATGCTTACATTCTACTTGATGGCTTGATGTTGGAAGTAAAAATTAAAGAAAGTTTAGAAAAAGCTCAAGTACCTGAAGATGTGTTTGATGACCGTTATGAATTATTTAATCTATATAATAGAGATAAAAAAGTTGAGGAAGTTAAAATGCTTAGTGAAGTTAAGGAACCATTTGTTGATTTAGAGAAGTGTAGCTTGCATGAATTAATTTCTATCTTACAAAAATTTGCAAGTGATCCTTCTGTTAATATTAACCAGGCTGGTTTTGGTTCCTATATTGCTAATCATGTCTTAAAAGAAAAGATTGCTAGGTACAATCAAGAAGCTATGATACCACCTAAGCTTGGGGATATCTGGATCCCTAAGGTACTAGTAACCATTGGAAAAGAGACACACCATGCCATTTTAGATCTAGGATCTAGTGTCTCTATATTATCTAAAGAACTATATGAAGTCCTTGAACTTAAAAATATTGAGAAATGCTCTATTGAACTTGCACTTGCTGATGATTCCATTAGACATGCTCTAGGAAAAGTAAGTGATGTTATGGTAGAGTTACACATGACTTTTGTGCCTGTTGATTTTCTAATCATGGACATGGGGAATAAAACCTCTAGTCCTATTATTTTGGGAAGACCTTTTCTTCGTACTACAGGTGCCATTATTGATTCAAAGGAAGGGAATGTGAAGTTTCAGTTTCCACACAAGAAGAGCATGGAACACTTCCCAAGGAAGAGGGACACACCAAGGTTCAAGCTCCCTCATGAGCTACGTCCCCTTTGATTATCAAGTAAGTAAGCCTAGCTATATGGCTATAAAGAAAGCGCTTTACGGGAGGCAACCCGGTTGTTTTTGTTTGAGATTTTCTTTGAGTCCTCTTGCTGTAACAAGAGAGTAGTTTGTTAGTTTTGTTTCTGGGATTTTTAATAAAGAACCAAGTTTTACCTATTTTGGGTTTGAAAAGTTGCTATTCATTTTCGGAGAGTTTTCTGCCTGCACGAAGTCTGTGCACGGTTTGATTTTTCATTTTTTATCTGTAACTCCGATTGAGCTGTAATTTGAAGTAGCTTCAACTTTTCATCCTCTGCACACGTGATTTTTTGCAGATTTTTCTGACGAGTTTAAGTAGGGTAGAAAAATGCGTTTTGCTGCTGCTGTTTTTCTGGACAGATTCTGTCTTGATATTGTTTGATGCATTCTTTGAGCTTTTTGCTTGAATCTTTTTGATTCAATTGAGTTTATGAGTAGGCATACAACATTATATACTCTCTGGACATTCATATGAATTTTTGCCTAAGGATTTTATGCAGCAAGGAACCTATTTGTTTATCACTACTAATATCACCCCACAGAAAAGAAATGGGAGAAACGGTGTTTTGAAGTTTTTTCACAGGGATTAGAGGAGCTGCACCAAGAGCTATCCAAGGATGGTGAAGACCATAAGCTTGGGGATGTCAAGACAACCCCACTAGACCAACACACTCTCGGTTTGCACACGTCTAACTTCTGTTTTTCGATCAAAGCACTTTATCGTATAAACTTGGAGCGTCTGTTTTTTTTGCTTTTGTTATTTCGGTTTGTTAATAAGACCACCACTATCATTTATATATGAGAGAGCTACTGGAAGTTTGGGTTGAATTATGTTGGATGCTATTAAATATATTGGGATAGGGATGTTTGAGTTGATTTTAAAAGATACATATAGTTGCATAATTCATGTGCTTTGAATGAATGTTAATTTGCAAGTGTGTGTCAAGAGCTATCTTTTACCATGTTTAGATGTTGAATTTTAACTTTACTTGGTTTAACATGGATTGATTAGTTCTATGGACACTTATGCATGCATTTAGATGGTCAACTTTCTCCCTATTGCTAGCCCAAAAATTACAACAAGTAAAAAGCTTGTTTCCCAACACCTTCAACCAAAGTTTTTCCAGTGAGTCCACCATATCTACCTATTAGCTTTATGCTATTCCAAGTATGTTTATCATGTTATATTGTGTTATCTACATTTCTGAATTTAAATGCTTATGTTATTGATTGTCATGGGAAAAATTGGTTAAAAGCTCTCACGAACTTGATGCACAATTTACTTTTATTGCATTTAATAAGCATGAACCATTGTGATTAAAATTATGAAGTTGTGGGCTTGACAATGTTTTGGTTGGGAGTTAGCCCATATGTGCTGTCACATGGCAAGCTTTCAACATTGCACTTATTTATATTTAGTTGATGTCATGTACTTTTGTTTATGGATGCCTATCATGGGTGAAATGAATGTGGATACTTAGTAAGTTCAAAGAGTTTGTATAAATGGTTAGAGAAATGCCTGGGCCGCTAATCTAAGCCATGCATCATTCATGGTGGAAATTTACAGCATAACCATAATGTTCATTCAGTGATGCACCTCATAATAAAAAGCTATACCCATAGTAAATAAAAGAGTGCTGAGATTGTTCATTGTCTGTTTGTCTTGTTGTTTTGACATGGGCTTGTTCATGTCAAGGGGCAAGAGGTACCCCAGTGCAGTTCTTGATGATACTATTATTACTTGCAATGACCTTTATTTGAATTTACTTTGTGGACCAAAGTGAGTAACACATGGTGTAGGTACTTGTATTCAAGGGACATGAGACATTCAACCAATACATTGTCAAGCACACCACTCATATTTGCTTTCACTTTAAACATTAATCATTCAAGATGCTATGATAGGGGTAATGAGAGCTCCACACCAATGACTACCACATTGCAAGCATTAACTTAAGTAGAAGTGTTTGGAAGTTAGATGAAACTTATTCATGCTTTACCTCTACTTATTTATCTATCCAAAGTGTCCACCTTTTATATTCAGTTTTCATAAGAAGTACTCTATGACCACCATAGGATGTTTTTACTTTTCATTATGCATACATTTGGTCCATAGTACTTTCTTCTATGTTACACTTTGTGAATTTATCATTGAACATCTTTACATTGAGTATTTGATATCACTTCATAATTTATCTTGCATATTGTTATTCCTTTGAAGAATGAATCATTTGACTTATGTAGCAATAGTAATCACCTTTGATATCCATTGATAGTATTAAAATGCAAAGTCCATGTTAGTTTTATCACCTTCATACTCGGGACGAGCATGGGTTAAGCTTGGGGATGTTGATGCATGTAAAATGCATACATGAACTTTACATTTTATTACATGTTATTCCATGTTATTTGCATCATATAAGGGTTATATTCATGATTTATATTGAGTTTTGGGGATAATTAACAATTCCCCATTTTTCTGGAATTAACCCTGCGCTGTCAGAAAACCCCTTTTTCTATATTTTTGTTTCAGGGACCAAACGACGTCCAAATGACCTGAGATTTTACGGGGATCATTTTTTTGGAAGGAACGAAACGTAGGCGCAAAGGAATCGAAGAAACGGAGACCAGAAGGCCAAAAGGGGTGGGCCCACGCGGCCAGATTCCCTGACCGCGTGGGACCCCCATCCTGGCCCTCGGGCCTCCGCTGCCGTCGATCTTTCTTCCCGAAGCTTCGTCTTGACCTAAAAACGACTATATATAGACCCCCCAGGGCTTTCGCGAAAGAGAGCGCCGCCGAAACACAGAAACCACGAAACAGAGACCTGGAGCTGAAGATTGGAGGGGGAAAACTCCGGCGGGGCGCTGCCGGTGTGGTCTCCTTCCCCTCCAACAACATCTCCACCGACACCATGATGAAGAGGGAGTAGTCCACCCTGGACTATGGGTTTGTGGAAGTAACTTATGTATCTCTCCTCTCTATGAGCTTCACTAATTAGTACCGTATGAGCTGCTGAACATGATTACGGTCATCTATGTAATTCCTTTGTGGTGGATCTTTATTATGAGTTAATACATGTTTGAGATTGCAATGGTTTTGTTTCAGTTATGAAAGTAGATGCATATGTACCCCGTTCTTATTTACTTGTCATGATCAAGCATGTTTATGAGAGCATGTGAGGGGGAACGTGTGCATTAGTTGGAGTAACGGGGGGTGGCTAGTGCAGTGAACGTGACAGAAGTTCTGCGATCCACTTGGGTTTTCTACCTTACTTTGTTGCCTCACTAGGGATAAACAAAAATACCATGCTACCGGAGAGTGGATGTGACCTTGGCCACTACTCCATGACTAGATCTAGCATGTTCTTATTTTAACTTCATGTCATTGAACTTATTGCTATGCTCTGATTTATCTTAATTACTAAGGTGTTATGATTTAGTTCGCATCTTGGTGGAGCATAAGAGAGAGAACAACTTATACTTGAGATCTCTATGTTAGGACGTGATGCCCATATTATTAATAACTTGTCAAACCATGTCTTGCCATCTTACATGTTAATTTTAGTGTTCCATTGTCTACCACGTTATCAAGAGAGAGTGCATTTGTGAAACCATGAACCCCGGTCCATTTTTAATCATAAGAAACACCTTTCCAACACTTTTATCACCACTTTTGTTTGCTGCCATTATTAAATCCGAAAATACAAAAACACTTTTACATCTTGCATTCATCATAAAAAACCCAAAAATATCATTTATCATTACTACCATCATCCTTGCATATTTATTTTACCATCATTGCATATTTACTACTGTTTGCATATTTATTTTATTATCATTCTCACACCTTGTGCTTGACAACCACTTGGTGAGGTTGAGGGCACAAAACAATTTATTTTGTTGCAGGTTCTCAAGAGAAGGATAAGGAGATAACACCTGAAATACTGGTTCCCCGAGAGTTCGATATTAAACCCTCGAGTCACCCCTCGTGGGGAAAACTGTCTTCCACTACTACATACACTCTGCACTTGGAGTCTCAACCTAACTCATATTCTTTTGACGCAGGTAACTCCACGCCATCAAGACTGTTTTCTGGCGTCCGTTATAATAACATCATTGGGTATCAATCATCAGCAAGTGCAAGTTTAATAGAGCATTTTTCAAGATTTTTCAATTCCGTTGAGGTCGAGCCAGATCCGATAAAGGGAGGATGCACAAATTCGTAGAAGTCGATCCAGTTCCGATCGAGGAAGGTTCACCAACTCCGTGGAGGTGGAGCCAGATCCAATATAGGAAAGTTCACCAGCTCCGTGGAAGTCGAGCCAGATTGGGTCGAGGAAGGTTGATCAACTATGTAGAAGCCGAGCCAGATCGGATCGAGAAAGTTTCACCAACTCCGTGGAAGCCGAGCCAGAACCAATTTAGAAAGTTTCACCAACTCCGTGGTAGCCGAGTCAGGTCCGATAGAGGAAAGATTAACAACTCCGTAGAAGCTGATCCAGATCCGGTCGCGTACTCACCAAAACCGCATGGACACACCGCTACGAAAACCGTAAACACTGAAGCTTTCTCCGCTCCAAATCAAGGCTGCTTCTCTCGTCATCGAAGGTGATGTGCCTACAACTTAATTTTCTTTCGTCACAACCCTATCAATCTTTTCTTTTCGCCCGCAACTGTTTGTCCATCATTCACCAATTCATAATCAACCATAAACAACATTTATAATCTTATTTTTTGAGAAAAAAGATTGTAATATTTTCTTTGCGCACTACTAGCATATACTTTTTTGGCAACACTTGCAATTTCACAAGGAAACAAGAGCATTTTTCATTTCCCGCCGTACAATTTTCCAAACCAAACCAAAAAGATTCGGGAATGGATCCCTGATTTTTATTTTTTACCATAGGTAACTTTGACCAAGCTAACACCTCGGTTCCACAAAGGTCCACCACTAGCCATCCCGCTGCCAGAAAACATTGTCTGGTCAGGTCGGACATCCAATCAGCCGGTGAAGCAACCACACAGTAGATAAAAAATGGTTGACAGCACGGTCCGGAAGACCAAACTACTGGATAGCCCATCACCACCATCGTGCCGAGGGGCAGCCCCGTCATTTCGCACCTCACTTTCGCCTTGGCGCCCTCCCCCCAAAACCCAAACCTCCATCCCGCCCACCGTCTCCTACACGCCGGCCCCACCAACCCCCGGGCCCGCCCGCAGCGAGAGAGGGTGACGTGTACGCGTCCGTTACCACCGCAGATTGGTGGGCCCCACCACCACCATCGATCCCCTCCCCTCTCGCTAGAAATAGCAACAGGAGGGAGGAAGGCCACCATTCCCCAGATCAAAATTTCAAACGTTCAAATCCCTCCCCCCCTCCCTCCCTCCGCCCATTCCATTCCCCAAAACCCTAGCCCCCCCCAAATCCCGATCCGCCGCCGCCGCCGAGATGCCGGACCTGCCGTGCGACGGGGACGGCGTCTGCATGGTGTGCCGCGCCGCCAACCCCGCCGAGGTCGACCTCATCACCTGCGCCACCTGCGCCACGCCATGGCACTCGCCCTGCCTCTCCAAGCCCCCCGCCCTCGCCGACGCCGCCACATGGGCCTGCCCCGACTGCGACTGCTCCGGCGACGCCTCCCCCGCCGCCGCCCCGGCTCCCGCGCCCTCCCTCGCCGCCGCCGGCGCAGGCGGCGGCGGCGCGGGGGACATGCTGGCCGCCATCCGCGCGATCGAGGCCGACGCCACGCTCTCCGACAAAGACAAGGCGCGGAAGCGGCAGGAGCTCCTCGGCGGCGCCGCGCAGAAGAAGGCTGTTGAGGAAGAGGAGGAGGAGGAGGGGGACGGCGAGGACGACAGCTTACAGATCGCGCTGCTGAAGAACTTCAAGTGCGCCATCTGCATGAACGTCCCCGACAGACCCGTCTCCGTAAGATCGATTTTCACACCTCCCCTTCAGTCAGTCATACTATTAGATCGTTCCTATGCTGCTGCCAGTAGTATCTCGCAATTATTTATTTTAATGCCTCATCAGTAGATAGATCCGCCTGTTTTTCACGGATCTGTTGATGTGTGCTTGTCATAATGGTTTGCTTAAATCTCATCGTTAGATGCGTCTGGGCGCGGCAGTAAATCATCTCCATTCATCTGGGTCGCTGCTTCCATTTCATTTTTTCACATAAGCAATCAATTCATCATCAAACGATTTATTTATTTAACACAACGATATCTGCCTCACAAGATCTCTTGGCCTCCGTGTATTTATTTCGGTAACGCCTGCTTCATTTACTTTGGTGTGCTTGTCTTGTCTGTAGTAATAATATGATCGCAGCCTATCTGTTCTACACATTGATCACCCACAAACTTTACAATCAATCCAGCTTTTACAACTGAATCTAGCCTTGAGTACACTTGATGCATCCAGCCTTCTTAGGATCTGTTTTAGACAGATGGGCCCTTCAGATTCATGGACGCATGCTTCAAATTGACTATTCCAGTCCTTACAAGTGGTCCTTGCATCTGTTGTTTCAGTGCGTTGCCTCTGATGCCCTTTTATTTAGGCAGTATTACATTGTCCCATTGATGCCTGTAATCTGTTGTTTCAGTGTATTGCCTCTGATAATTGTGGAGTGTGATACTAAATCAAGTGTTTTTCCTCGATATTAGCTACGTCATAATGGCTTGCTTAAATCTCATCGTTAGATGCGTCTGGGCGTGGTAGCAAATCATCTCCATTCATCTGGATCACTGCTTCCATTTCATTTTTTCACATAAGCAATCAATTCATTTATTTCGGTAATGGCTGCTTCATTTACTTTGGTGTGCTTGTCTTGTCTGTAGTAATAATAATATGATCGCAGCCTGTCTGTCTAGACTGATGATGATCACCCACAAACTTTACAATCAATCCAGCTTTTACAACTCAATCTAGCCTTGAGTACACTTGATGCATCCAGCCTTCTTAGGATCTGTTTTAGACAGATGGGCCCTTCAGATTCATGGACGCATGCTTCAAATTGACTATTCCAGTCCTTACAAGTGGTCCTTGCATCCGTTGTTTCAGTGCGTTGCCTCTGATGCCCTTTTTTGTTAGGCAGTATTACATTGTCCCATTGATGCCTGTAATCTGTTGTTTCAGTGTATTGCCTCTGATAATTGTGGAGTGTGATACTAAATCAGATGATTTATTCTTTTGTGTATGTGTCAACATACTTGAATATATGATCGACACTGAACTTAAGGGGCCAAAACACCATCCTACTTGTATGAATGAAGCTAGTTTACACAAAAATCTCTCAACTTCCTCACCATCGATGGTAAGAGTATTATTCACAACCTAAACTTAATGACATTTGGTATTGGCAAAATTTGGTTTCTTTCCTGAGTCCATTAGGAAACAAATTTATGGTTTCTGTTGGTGTAAAGAAATTATGATTTTCCTTCTGTTGGTATAAAAGGTTGCTTGTCATAGCCGCTCCTTCAGTACGTTCTGGATATATGCTCCATGAAAGCGGAGGCAGATCTGACCGAGGAGGGATTAATATCTCGGTAGAAGTTCTGGAGATATTTTCAGCCTTTTAGTGTTAAGTTCTGGAGATATGCTCAGCCTTTCATCGGTTACTATATTTGAAACAGCTAGTATACTCATCAAAACTAGTTCCAGCATACTCTCTTCAGGATGCTGTACCACTGTTACCATTCCGTGTCTCATTTATTCAACATCTTTTTGTACTGTTTCTAATCATGATTTTTCATTTTCTTGTGCAGACTCCATGTGGCCATAACTTCTGCTTGAAATGCTTTGAGCAGTGGGTTAAGGGTCGAAATAAGACGTGTACAACATGTCGGGGACCGATCCCATCCAAGATGATAGAAAAGCCAATGATCAACACAGCACTAGTTACAGCTATTCGTATGGCTAGGGTTCGGAAGAATCCTAACTCATCCGGCCCTTCAAACGCATATCATTACATAAGAAATGATGATAGACCCGACAAGGCTTTTAGAACTGACAGGGCAAAGAAGACTGGCAAAGCGAATGCTTCAAGTGGTCAGATATTTGTAACTATTGCACCTGATCATTTTGGCCCCATTCTTTCAAAAAACGACCCCAGAAGGAATCGTGGTGTTTTAGTTGGGGACACCTGGGAAGACCGCCTTGAGTGCAGGCAATGGGGTGCTCATTTTCCTCATGTTGCTGGTATTGCTGGCCAGTCAACACACGGTGCTCAGTCAGTAGCACTCTCAGGAGGTTACATAGATGATGAGGACCACGGGGAGTGGTTTCTGTATACTGGAAGGTTTGCTAGCTTGACCACTTGCTATACTTGTACTTTTTTGTCTGATCCTGCATACAACTACTTATTATTTCTGTAAAATGACTTGTACTGACAGTGGCGGAAGGGATCTAAGTGGGAACAAGCGAACAAACAAGGAGCAATCTAAAGATCAGAAGTTTGAAAGTTCTAATGCTGCTTTGCGCCTTAGCTGCTTGAAGGGTTACCCTGTCAGGGTTGTACGGTATGCTCTTTGGCCATGCTTGTTCCCTCAAATATTAGCATTTGATAGTAGATATATTGTGGTTTAATAAAGGCTGTTAGCTCTACACTGTTAATGGCGCTCCTTGTTAATAGTCTTGGCTTGATTTATGCTTCATTGTTGGTTGCAAATATAGATCACAACCACTATTCTGCTGATATCTTGTCCTTCATATCCTCTTGTTTGTGTACTTATGCTCGACTGTTATTTCCAAAAGGTCTCACAAAGAGAAGCGGTCTTGATAGTAGATATATTGTGGTTTAATAAAGGCTGTTAGCTCTACACTGTTAATGGCGCTCCTTATTAATAGTCTTGGCTTGATTTATGCTTCATTGTTGGTTGCAAATATAGATCACAACCACTATTCTGCTGATATCTTGTCCTTCATATCCTCTTGTTTGTGTACTTATGCTCGACTATTATTTCCAAAAGGTCTCACAAAGAGAAGCGGTCTTCATATCCTCCTGAAAAGGGTGTACGGTATGATGGAATTTACAGAATCGAGAAATGTTGGAGGAAGATCGGTGTTCAGGTAGTTTTTATATCCTTGTGCTCAGGCTGCACATGTTGCTTTCTACTTTCTGGCACTTAATTTTTGTGGAAGATTAATTTATATTCTTCTGATTGCTACTTTAGGGTACATTCAAGGTCTGCAGGTACCTCTTTGTGCGCTGTGACAATGAACCAGCTCCTTGGACCAGGTTTGACAAATTGATTACCCTAGTTTTTTTTTGTTGTGTTTTGGGGCATGCTTTTGTGTTGAAAACGGAAGGCATTGCTTACACTGATATGCTGTGCTATTTGGTTTGAAGCGATCTTCATGGTGACCGGCCAAGACCACTGCCCAAGATCAATGAGCTGAAAGGTGCAACTGACATAACTGAGAGGAAAGGACCTGCTTCATGGGACTATGATGTATGTGCACGTGTTTTTGTTCTCTCTTTGCCACCATACTATTGTCACGACTGATCTATATTTGACTGTAACCTCTCATTATCACCATACTATTGTCATGGCTGATCTATATTCGATTGTAACAGGAGAAAGAAGGCTGGAAGTGGGTGATGCCTCCCCCAATCAGCAAGAAACCTGTCCAAACAGGGAATCCTGTAACTGACAAGGAAATCAAGAATTACCAAAGGCGTGCTCGTATGTCTAGGTCCGATCAGCTGCTGAAAGGTAGTTTTTCACCTTTTGTTTTTCTAGTGCAGCATTTTGTTTGGCTTTAAAGAGTTGGAATCTACAGTCTCCAAGCCATTCTCTTTTAACACCTGCTTCTGTTTACCTGGTTTATGCGTGCAGGGTTTGGGTGCTCCATCTGCCGGAAAGTGTTAAAAGAGCCGATGACCACTCCCTGCGCTCACAACTTCTGCAAGACCTGTCTGCTTGGATCATTTGAGGACAAGGCTTCTATGAGGGAGAGAAGCAGGGGTGGGCGTACTCTACGGGCTCAGAAGATTGTGAAGAAGTGCCCTTCCTGCCCCACTGACATCTGCGACTTCCTGGAGAACCCACAGGTATACAGTTAAACAGACAAGTCTGTTGAAGCGTGCTATGAACTTCTAAAGTATCGTGTTTACTAATGCCTTTTTTATATTCTGTCTTGCAGATCAACAGAGAGATGATGGGACTGATCGAGTCCCTGCAGAGCAAGGCTGCCGAGAATGCCAAAGAAGACGCGGAGAAGTCTGGTGAGGGGAGCGAGGATGCTCCGGAGAATGAAGACGGTGATGACAGCAGCCTGAACGAGGAAGAGAACGATGGTGCCGATGAGAACAAGAAGCCTGAAGATGTTGATGGAGAAGAGGATGCTGGCCTTAAGAAGGTGGTCAAGATCGTGGTCGAGAGCAAGGAAGATGCTGTGAAGAAGGCGGCTCAGAAGCGCAAAGGAGGTGCGGAGGAAGGCAAAGACAAGAAGAAGACCAAGACCACCGCTGCTGCTGCTGCTGTGGACAGTGCATCTGAGGAAGAGATGAAGGGTGCTGAGAATGCTGAGAACAAGGAGGAAGAAGGTGCCAAGCAGGTTCAGAAGAAGCGCAAGGGGCGTGGCGCTGGGACGGCCGCAGCTGGCGGTGGTGGTAAGAGGAAGAAGACCGGCTCTGCTGCAGCTGGCGGTGATGGCGGCAACTGAAGGCCGCCGGAAGCGGGGGAGGGAGGAGTCCTGAGGCTGCTGCCACCATTGAAGATGAAGAGGCAGAAGCCACTCACCTCGGTTTGTTGAGGTTGGGCTCCGATTTTTGGTTGGTCATCCCGTAAGATATATACCTATATATATTTAGACTGCTTGCTGTGTCTCTTGGTATGAGAGGCCGCAGCTTGAACTTGAAGTGGAACTGTGTCGTTGGCAGTCCTTTTGGGTGTGGAAACCTTGTAGTCAAGTTTAGTACCGTGCTACTGCATGATATGGATCCTTATCGATGGTTGGTAATGGTTATTAAAACTTATTTACTGCTACTGATAGTAGTTGATCTATGTTGTCGCATCTGGTAGTGTTTCTTGCTGCTGCTGCTGCTTGCATCTCTTCTGGTTTTCTGATGAATTACCACAATTGTTTTGGTCCTCAATGTAGCCTTGTTTTGCTTCTTTAATCAAGTTTTGAGGTTTTCACTGAAGGCTAGTTGAATTTTTACAATGAAAAACCTGTGGTAATTTGTTGATGTTGTGGTTTTATTGCTCCTCAGAATTCTTAGCAAGTTTGTTCTTGAATATTCCCATAGATATATATGGTGTCCCCATAGATACAACAAAATAATTTCTTTACAATCTTTGAAAACTTTATATGTATTAAATTTAAAAAAAATCTGCACATTTTTTCTTTCAAAAAGTTGCTGATTTTCTTAGTCACCGAAATATTTTATTTGTGCTGTCTACCAAATCCATGAATAACAAAGTTGTTCTGTGTTGTTGCCTCCAGCAGATTACTTGTGACGCTGTCGCTTTGCTTTGCTTGGCTGCTGTACCAGTTCTTGCCAAGCAAAGCAAAGATGTTGCCATCTATTCTGCTTTGCTTCCAAAGTTTACATTACTAGAGTTGATGTGTCAGCTGGGAAGTGCAGAAACATCTGTGAATTTTCTCAAATTCAATAAAGACTGCATGTTTCCGTCAAAAAATAAATAAATAAAGACTGCATGTTGGACGATCTATGGTTCTTCGGAGAACTCTTTATCAAGTTTGTTCTTGAAAATTTATATATACATATACCCTGCCGTTAGATAATACCAAGATATTATTTGGAATCTTTGGAATTTTTATGTGTGGTTTCAAACAAATTTGCACATTTTTTTCCATAAACATGCTGATTTTCTATGTCACTGAAAATATTCAAAAGACAGGGATCTCTTAAGTGCAACAATTTTTTTACTGGGAACATGAGGTTTATTAGTAAGAGCTGAAGTTACCACTAGGTGCACATAGTTAACGCTGTGGCTATTCACATTGTAATAGACAATAGTCATTAGACCCCGAATAATTCCAGAAATTGTCAACAATCAGAGATACGCAAATAAAACCCATGATGAAAGCTAATCTGACAACAAAAGCAAGATGAACAAACTTTTGCAAAATCAGTGAAGAATCTTGCACGTTTGTCTGTCAAGATTTTGCAAGTTTGTTCTTGATTTTTAAGGTTCTGGCCAAGCAAAACAAAGAACGGCAAGATGCATTTTCATCTCTTCTGGTTTTACCTCCGTCAGCTGGGAAGTGCAGATTCCTGGCTGATGCAACCCCACAAGACAACTATATGTAATTTTATGGTTTTAAATATGGTTCTCTCTTGAAATAGTCTTAGCATTTTTGGTCACGTTTTATGGTTTTAAATATGGATTTATCATGGAAAATTTGTACGTCTTTTGCATTTTCAATGGAGTGTATTTCGAAGTTTTATGCTCCTTCTTAAAACTCTTTAACAAGTCTTTTGCATTTTCAATGGAGTGTATTTCGAAGTTTTATGCTCCTTAGAACTCTTTAACAAGTCTGTTCTTCCAGATTTGTGCATACACATACAATGCACTTCCATGTAGCAACTATATTCTTTGGAACCTTTGAAAAAAATATGTATGATCTCTATCATGTTAACACAATGATAGAAAATAAAGGTCGATATGTCACCCAAAGTAGTGAAAAGACAAGATCTAGCAAAGATATTCTTTGAAATCTTTGAAATTTTTACTGTATGTATTTTTTCGAATAAGTTTTGTGGTTCTTCCCACAACTCTCAGCAACTTCGTTTTTGAGTATTTGTAAACCTTAAAGATTATGTCGCACAAAATATAGGATCAAAAGAACAGATATAGGTGATGAATCAGGTGCAGGCAGTTAGCATTGCCTCCATCCCATTGTCATCGACAATAGTCATTAGACCCCGAATAATTCCAGAAAATCTCGACATTCACACACAAAAAAAGATCAAGGCTAATCTGATCAAAACGAACAAAGTTTCCAAACATTCAAGTCAGTTAGCATTCAAACACCCCTCACAACTCAAACTGTACAAGTTCATTCCATTTCTCTCACACGCCCAAAACACACATCACCTCTGCCAATGCCTTGAGCCATTTGCTCTTCTTCCAAACTCCAGGGCAAAAACAAGGATCCGTTGCGGCTTACGGCGAATCGCCAGCAGACTCATCCAGGCAGACACATGCCCCGGCCTTGCCAGGGAGGAAAATAAATAGCAAAACTGGGGACGGTTTTATTACAGCTTCCTCAACCGTTCCCGGTTAGTGAGCAAACAGAGAATCTTCAACCTCGATCGCATTCGCCCTGCGGCTGGAGTTCTCTTGGTTAGGCGAGGTGGACAGGTTCGCGTCGCCGCCTCTAGTGTCTGCGCTATGGAGTGGCCTGTTTCGGCCGGTCCTAGGCCGGATGTTGTTCCCCACAGGGAAAGGTTCCTGGCAAGAATGCATGTAACTCCATGTCAAAATCATTTCAAATCCTCAGATGAGCCTGCTAGCATGGATTATGCAAGTGTTCAACTAGCTCATATGATGTATCATGCATAAACATTTCTACTTATAAAAACAGGGAAGACCCTATGCATCCACATCTCGGAAACCAGTATGATGTGTGCTATCTATAGTTACTATGCTTGCAGGAATGAAATCAAGAGTGCCATAACTCATACCTGGTCCCCTGCATTTGGACCGTCTTTGTGGAAAAGTATCGGGCGGCACCATTTGTCCTCGTTCATAAGGCTAGAGTTCCGGAAGTGAGAGATCAAGTCACTCCTGCCCTGGATTCTGGCATATGCGAGGGACGCCACCTTCTCGCTGTTGAATTTCTCCCATCTCTTGCCGTTAAATGTCTGCAGAAAAAGTTTGTATCCAGTTAGTTATCAACATACTACTTTCACTTGGAAAGGGCCAACAAGGCACAATAGCAAATCTTCTAAATGAAGGACAGAAGCAAGACATGAGAATGCATACAAAGCAAAATACCAGCAATATTTAAGAATATCGTTAAAATAGTAAGGTCAGGGTGTATATATACCTTGTAAAATGGAATTATGTGCTGCGGATCCGTCATATTGATGAAAGCGTAGCCCACGTTGCATTTGTTCTGAGGAAAGCATAGATTTACCGTGGTCAGTGCCTAGAAACTCTACCCCAAGCTCCTACCTTCATACTATGGAAAGAAACACACCTTAAAGTCGATAGGAAGGTAGACAAAATCATAGGTTCCGCGGTGATTCTCATCAATAACGGCCAGAAGCAGTTTGCAGTTGTATCTGTCGAGCACACCAAGTGTAAGTCCACAGAAAAACATACCCTCGGCAACCTGAAAGACAAGCTGGAAAGCCGTGCAAACGTACTTGTTAGGAATGTTTTTTAGCATCAGCGTGGTGCGCGAGTCTTCGCCCTTCGCTATGCGCTCAATGTCGAGCTCAAACAGCCTTTTGCTTTCTGGCTGGACATTGTTTCCATCATGTCTGCGGCTCCTCATCCGGTCATTTGTAGCATCATAAGAAGCGGAAACCTGGACCATAGGGTTCCTTCCGTTGATTCCACGGGACATTTGTGGCAGCGATGGAAATCCAGCGCCGACCGGAGAAAACATGTTCTCTCTGTAATTTCCTCTGGCAGGTGGGAAGACAGAGAGGTCTGATGGATACAGCTGAGGGCTACCAGAAAACCCAACACTTCCAAGAGACCCTGGATGAACCGAGGGCGCATTTCGGAAACCACCTCCATTGCTTGGAGCTGAACCCATGTGCTGTTGATCCATTGGATATGCACCAGTGTTCAGCGTGTGAGGTGGCACACCAGGATAACCATGCATGCACACTGGGTGCTGCATATTTGGCCACACCATTGGAGAGGAGGGGCTTTGAGGAAAAGCATTTGAATTATTCCAACTGTAGTGGTGTCCATGAAGGGGGAAACTTCCAACTCCTGTAACCCCAAATGCTGCAAAGTGAAATTTTAATGTTGATTAAGTTCCAAAAAGAACAGAAAAATCATCAAGTGTTACATGATTTTGTTTCAGTCGCTATAGATAGAAAGCAGTGGTTTTATAAATCTATGTTGAACAGGTAAAAACAAAGCTTCACGGAAGATAATGGCACACAGTCCAAGCCAGGAATTTTTACCTTCATTATTTTGATCGAATGAGTGACCATGAAGGCTACCAGAACCCACTTTCTGGAGATGACTGTAATCCAGTTCATCTACTCTGAAGCCAGCATTCCTGCCACCAGATGTCATCGACTTGGAGCTGTTACAAATACCGTCGTGACATTCAGGCAGTGAGTGTGGGTGGAACATCTGCATTCCACGTCCAAAGTTTCCCTGACCAAGTGACCCGCCAAGTTCGCTGATAGCAGCTTGATTATTGAACTGTCGCGCAAGTTCTATTCTGATAGGCGACGACAATTTCTGAGGACCAGTTGTACGGATGCCATGGGGTGATCTATCCAACTGCGGACTAACTGGAGAAAATAAATTATGGAGAGTACCATTCTCTCGACTCTTAGGGCCCAGAATTCCTGTTTGACATGTCCAAGGTGGCAAAATGTTATTTATTTTCTTGAAAATTAGGAACTAATGAATGGTTTCGGTCATGTGTCGTACCGATGGTCCCAGGTGGAGAGTTTCTAGGCCAGTGAGAGGAACCGTCATACTCCCATTCTCTCGAGTACTGTTGTCTTGAGCTATTAGGAACAGAGACGGAATGTTAGATCTCCACACTAACTCTATCAGCACCATATGAGTAAAGGCAACAGTATAGAGCACAAATTACCTGGAATTTGCTCCTCCAGGATTGCAAGCTTCAACCTTGATTGTTGGGCCTGAAATGTCACCCTTATTAAGGTCATATAGTGCTGCTTCTGCTGCTCTAACGTCATAGAACTCTACGAGTTTCTTATTGCAGCTTGTGGAATCCCTGCAAATCTATAACAAGCAGAAAGGGTCAACACAGGCCGGGGCTCCTAATCTTACAAAGCAAAATTTGAAACTATCATTACCTCCTTCACATCACCATAAGCAGTGAGTACTTGAAGAAAATCGTCATTTGAAACAGAAGAATTAAGGTTTGACAGCACCAAAATCCCACTGTTGATACCTCTATCCGAGACATTTTCCTAGACAAGTAGCAGAACACAGCAGCATCAGAACATTTGAAAAGATGTCCAGTGCTAAGAAATTCAAGTCATAAAGCGGAGATAACTTTAGGTATGTTTTAGCATGATAGCAGTACTAAAGCATATGCTAAAATAGTCAATAGCTTCAACTCAAACACAGCATCGAACATGCAAATATTTACCCATGGCTATAGGTTTA
Organism: Poa pratensis; assembly: GCA_947311845.1. NCBI lineage: Eukaryota > Viridiplantae > Streptophyta > Magnoliopsida > Poales > Poaceae > Poa > Poa pratensis. Next base: position 32,576,052 of record CAMZMU010000113.1, read on the forward strand.
TTTCAATTCAAGTTAGGAGGATTGTACTGGTCTATAATCACAGGCAATACAAACTTAGTTACAATAGTCCGGAAATATAGTTGGGTTTCTTGACTTACAAATAAGCATTGCAACATAACCTCGAAGAGCATGAGGAACATGTTAACTTTGAGGCGAAAGGCATGCAATACTCCCGCAATTTTCAGCACATGTCATGTCATTAAATAGATTCTTGCATACTAACAGGTTAATTTCAGAGATATATTGAGGAGCACACGAACGGTTACAATGATTTTGTGGAAAGTTAGTTTGAGTGAACAACATTGCATAGGCAGCATGTATCATGAAAGGAACACATTGACATCAGGGACTATCTGATAACATGTGTACCTTAGGAATGGAAAATTGTACATCAAGCTTCATCAGGCCCAGAGGCTTCCCATGGAGTATTCTCATCGCATTTTGGGCAGCTCTTATGTCATAGTAAGACACTTTCACATACCCATGGTCCTTGCAGGTTGAAAGCTTCTGGATATCTCCATATTGCTGGAGTAAAGATATGTATGTGAGTTTAAAGGGTAGTGTTTAATAATACAAATAAACTAAGGACATTTATTGGCGTAAAGTAAAGATGTAAGAAGGGAAAAGGTTGAAAACCTGAAATAGAGCTCTTAGCTCAGAATCGGCAATGTTGGCGTTAACATTTCTGATAAAAAGAGTTCTGGAAGGACATTTATTGATAGACTGCTCCCCAGAAAACTGGGACTTCAAAGATCCTTCCAGATTTTTTGCACCTTTATTAATGGAATCATCACTCTCAAGCTCCATCCCTCCTCCAGTGCTGAATATATCTTCATCAGCATCATCCTGGTTGATGGACAGGCTAGCAAATTCATAGCCATCGATAACTCCCGATATCAAATCATCGTCGGTTGGTAGAAGATCTCCAATAGTTTGAGCTTCAACTTCTTCCATGGACCCTAGAGGTTCATCTACCTCACAGATGAAGCCAAGTGTATCAGCAGACTGACCATGAACACCAGTTGCCATCATTCTCGCTGCAGAACAACAAGGCGAGAGATCATCAAGGCACCAAACTAACGCAAATCTAGGACGATTATACCTTTCGTATTAGTGCAACTACAGTGGTACGAGATCTAGAAACTATAGTAACACAATCAAGTTTCATGCAGAAAAAAAGGCCTAGTCGAGAGCAAAGAAAACTCACAGTTGCCACTAGCTGTTTCAGACGAGCCAAGCCTAGATCCGGAAGCAGCGATCATATCACCCCAGGATATTGACGGTAAAGTCGAGCCATTTCCTTGCCCCATCAGTTTATCAACACGAAGGATATCAAGACCACCGAAGCCTTGACCTCCAGGACGTTCCAGACTGCCTTCAGGATTTGCTCCCATCGGATGGATCTTTTCAAGTGGAGAAGCAAAAACCGACTTGCTCCCTGCCATCAATGAGAACACTCAGTTCTTGAAGGGCCATATCCAATCTATCAACATGTTACAAAGCAAGAGAGCATGTGTTGAATGACAAGTTGATCATGGCATTTATTTGCTAACTGTCTAGTTAACCTCCCAACTAATTCCTACCACACCGTCTTCAGCAAAAATTTCCATGAGTGCTACACCACTGTAAGAAAAGTTCCCACTCATTCCCTGCCGAATCGCGCCACTGATATCTTTATGCACCAAAATGCTTACTAAAATCGGATGCTTGCACGTTTTCGTACCCTATCTAGTCCAAACTGGAATTCCTTGGGAAGGAAAACTTGTGGACTAAATCGATGCAACAGCCTAATTAAGTTTCTGGTTTTAGCTAGTTAGCTAGATTAGAACAGCTGGTGGGGTATTAAGCAGGATATCTCCCCACAGACATGAAATACAGGTTTCCAAAATGTTCTCCAGAAAAGCATGAGTTGGATAAGGCAAAGTTAGGTATGTATCCCTATCCTTTTCAGTGGATTTTTATTTCCAGCACTGTACCAACTACCAACATTGAGCACGAAGGTGAACCGGAAAAGTTTTTATTAGGCCGCATCAGCCAGCATGAATTGGGAAGAGGACACCTAACTGGACAGCTTCCCATCACACATGCATGCAAGAATCAACGGCAATAATCACAGGTTTTTCAAATGGAGGAGCATGGCACACACCTCTCTGATCCACCATTGACTCCGATTTCCAGAACCCCACCTGCCTCTGCATTATTAACAGCAATCAAAATCAATCATGTGGTGCAACTGCTACTACTGTGCTGAATTATTTATCATCAACAACAGTAATCAGGCCAAGGTATATCTGCTTGTTAATTTTTCATTGTCTGCTGCTAACCTCTGGTGGGACAACAAGGTCCTCGGAGGAGAAGAACGAGGACGAGGAGTCCGCCGGCGAGCCGCCGCCGAACCCCCTGTCGATGACCCCGGACGCTATCACCATAGGCGCTGCACTGGAAACTCTTTGGCCCTTCTTTGTTGCTCTGTTCTTCTTTATTCACCTCAAAATGCCTGATCAGGAATTAGTCAGTGAACAGTAGTAAGGCGAGATAAAACAAGCAGAGAATGGTGTACCCTGAAACAGAAAGCCCTGCTGTTTCAGCCACTACATTCTTAAATTGGGTGGGCGAAACACAATGTGCCTTGCAAGGAATAAATTGCGGAATAAAATTCAAGAAATGTACTGGTTTGGGCAGGATTCACTATCAGGGTGCCGTTAAACCTACATCACACGGATCGACCATCCGTTTGCATCCGAATCCATACGAAATAGAAAAAGAAATCCCTCTCCTCTTTTTTCTTTCTAATTTAGGAAAACACCCAGAAAAATCTCACGGGAACAGAGTTGTGAGCAAAATCAATCAAGTAACCAACAGACTCCAAAAAGGAGTAGCAAAAAGGGGAAGGGAGAAGCGGGGAACCGGAACCGTCCCCCCACCTCAGGAAACGGAAACACCCCTCCTCCTTTTCTAGGCGAATCTAGCAGCGAGAGAAAACGGTCGAAATGGGAGGAGGAGGAGGCCAGAAGGGTTGGTCAGCAGAGGGCGAGGCGGCGCCACAACAAAAATTAATAAAGTTGCCCCCTTTCTTAGTCGAAGAAATTAAAATTAAAGAAAAGTCGGCGGCTTTCAGGGGAAAGAACAAGACAGGGTCGAGAGAGTTTTTTTAATCGTCTTCTTGTTCGAACTGAAACTATTTTATTGATGAAGTAGTGCGCTTTTTTTGAAGGGGGTTTTATACTAGGATTGAACTGTGCAGGTCCATGAGCAAGGAGGACAAAAGATCCCCAAATTTACAGAGCCCATATATGTGGTCGGACTCGATTGAGCCCCTGTTTTTTCTTTCTTTCTCCAACCAAAAAACATGAAATGCAAAACAGAAACTGCAAATCGAACTGGGGGAAGGGGAAGAAGACGAGGAACAGAAAGCCCTAGTCGTTCGTTCCCAAGAAAATCGAATTGGAAGAGAGGGGTACAGCGAAGCCGCATTTGGGGGCAGAGCGGAAACCAAATCCAACTGAAAGCGACGGAGGGACCGGAGAAAGAAAGAAATCGATTGAAGCGACTCACCACCAAGAAGAAGAAGAAGAAGAAGAAGAAGAAGAAGAAGAAGAAGAAACTAGCCCCGAAGTGGAATGGAGCAAGCAGATTGGGATTGGATTAATGTTGGGGAGGGGTAAGCATGCAGCAGCTTATATGGTATGGTATGCTAGGGATGAACTCAGAAACTAAGCAGAGAAGGGAGGAGAGCAGAGCAGCCGTGCCGGTTGCTTCTCCCTCGCCATAAGCTAAGATGAAGGATGGGGAGAGGGAGAAGCATAAGCTGAGGAGCAAGGCAAGGCCAGCCTGCAGCAAGCGCCTACGCGATTCCAATCCCCCAAATTACACAACCCAAATCTTCCTCGCTGCAAGCAAGCAACCTTCCCTTACCTTGCCGCCCCAAGCAAACAAGGCAAGTTGCTTATCTTGTTTAATAATCCAGAGTGCTTAAAACACGGATCACGCGCGAATCAGGGGAGGATGGGGAGAGGGGAGGAGTGCGGGGCTCACCTACGCTACCGATCTGTGTCTTTCTGCCCCATCCGGCGGCGGGTGTGCGGGGACTCGCCGGGGACGCCTTGGCCGGAGTTGGGGGAGGAAAGCCGCTCTCTTTTTCTCTCTCACTGCTTCTTCTTTATTGCGGAGTCTGCCGCTTCGGAAATAAGGAGGAGGAAAAAGACAGTAACCGGCACCGCGCTCTCCTCCCCCAAAAACCAACACACGGCGCCTCCTCGTGTGTGTGACGGGTGTGTGTGCGCATAGCAATTTCTCACACCATTTCCCACATTCTTTTTTCTAAAATATATATTTAAAAAATGTTATGCTAATCTTCTATAGATAATATCAAGTTATTATGAATAATAATGTGAGAAAATATACATAATGTTCCCACTCGTTTCGTGTCAGAACGGTTACAGGAAGAGAAAGAAAACGTAAGAGACAAGGTTGTCGTCACGCCACAGTTGGGGAAGCAGAGCCGAGTCACGCGCGAATCAGGGAGAGAGGAGTGCAGCGCTTACGTAAGTAATCTACCAGTCTATGTCTCGAATGTGGTGGGGGCTCGGTGCTTGTCGGGAGTTATTGCGGTATGCCACTCCTCACTCTCAAAATGAAAAGGTATCCGCTATCTCCTCCCACAAAGATAAACACCAACACACACACACACACTTGTGCTTATGGGGTGGATGTGTGTGTGTTCATGGCAATTATGGATTCCGGATTTATCCTTTTTAACATAACATAACATAACCGGGTGTTATCTCATACTCGAGTGGAAAATAATGAGAAAATGACTTGACATAAGAACCCCTTCCGTCTTAACTTTATGTGATAAATAAAACTAATAACACCATGCCTGGAGGGAGCGATCCGTGGTGCGAAAAAAGTGCTGCATAAACAACTTGGAAAGTTTACTACTTGTCTTGTGTGATGAAAAATATGATAACTAACATGACGGAGCCCCTAGTACAAAAGAAGTAACACGAAAGCACTGTCGTTTAAAAATAAAGATGAAGACTAGTGCCAGCCGAAAGGCTAAAACATCGCAGAAGATGTAACCACCAGGAGAAATAGAGTGGCACAATGCGTTTACTATGTGCAGAGTTCGTTACCAAGATTTATTTACACAGGCTAAAGTTTAGACCAGTGAAAAATCTTTAGACTTAATGTGTGCACACTATCCAACTAAAATCTATACCTACAAGGGTTTTCTTCAGAATTACCAATTCTCACGCCTTTAAAGAAAAACACATGGCCTTGTGGTGGACACTGTGATGGTTTGGATGGAGTGCACCTAGCAATTTCGCAGGGTGGAGCGGCGAGTTTCGTGCGCATGCGAGATAGAGACTGAGAGAGTGTGCTTAGTGCGAGTAAATGACGAAACTGCCCCTGGAGGCAGGGACGCAACGTGTAGCTCAAGCCGGAATAATAATGCTCCTGCGGTCAGTCATAGTCAACCCGTACCAGCAGGGCGCGGATTCGTTAACTTTGCTCTCGCTGACTTTGCCTGACTTTGAGTCACTTACATGTGGGGCCCACACATAAGTGACTCAATGTCAGCGGGAGCAAAGTCAGCGAATCTCAACCCGTGCCAGCATCCCTAACATCACTCTCTTTTCCTCCTCCGTTCTTCCTTAACGTATTTTATTGTTATTTCCTACTCCCTCCTTCGCAAAATAAGTGTCTCAAATTTATCTAAAAATGGATATATCTAAATATAAAACCGGAGGGAATATATAAAATTACTTTTCATCTCGTACTTATATTCCACGGCATATCCACTCACTGTACATCAGTACAAACCGAACCATATTTTATCACAAGGAGCATGGTTATTATATATAGTTAATGAACGTGGAAGATATCTTCCGGGTATATTTATATATATTTGTCCGTTGATTGATTAGTGGATAAGGAAGAATAACAATCTTCACGGGATCCCCGTTGGTTGATTGATTGCAAACAACGCGTATAACACAGTATACTTGCACCGGCAAGCAACCGACTTATGAGTATTTTCTTATCAATTGCTACTAATATTCAATTAATAATATGCAAACCAAATCATGGTGTCTATATGCAGCGTCCGGCATGCCTAGCTGGATGCTTAGTTGGTGGTGATTGTTCGATCACAGTTTGGTTATTATCTAAATGTAGATGGAACCCGAGTTTTTCGTCTTAGGAAGAGGAAGCTGCTTCTTATTTGCCGTGGTAATTAATTGCAATCTACTGGTTTCTATTCTAAAATGGAAGATGACATCACTAGTGATGATGACTCTGAATAAGTATTTTATGTTATGTTGTTGCTCTCTGAAATGTTGATGTTAGTCTTCTAAACAATTGGAGCATTTTTTTTGTATGTGGTTATGCATATATTGTTCTGTCATTTTTGGACTATATCCTTTATTCTTGTTGAAATCCTTTATCTTTTAGCTATATACGGATTTTTTTTTTTCAAAACGCTATTTGAAATATAGAATGTTATAGCATGTATAACATCTGCGCGAGGCCGCCGCTAATTTTTGTAGCACGCTATTTTTTTACCTCGAATCTGACCGAAATTTGGTTTCTTAGGGCATCCATTAAATTTATTTTGAATATAGAAAAGTTTTCTCCAAAAAAAAATGGGGCTACTCCAACTAGCTCCCCCATTTCCACCCCGTCTGTCTATTTCTCTCTATGGCCCAAAAATCAGGGCCCAACGTGTTACCCATATGAACATTTTATTCGTCTTCCTCGGACCCGTCCCTCCGTCGGCCACAACAAGCCACACATTCTCTCCACAACGCACATGTCCTATCTGTCTTCCCCCTCCCAACTCGATCCGTTGTTTTTCGAAACACTAAACGACGCCATGGCCTACATGCCGCCTTCATTCTCGTCCGGCCAGCCGCCCCGACGGCCCACCGTCATACATACCAAATTGATCAAATTGAATAAAAAATGTTCAAACCGGACATGTCCGCCTAAATGGGGTACAATATAGACAAAACCATAAAAAGGCATAGTTGAATCGACGTAACTATTTCTACTGTGCCCGAATCTCGGAGTGGACGAATTTTGTGAGAATTTTGGCTTCTCCATGCATGTATCACAGCATCAGCGTGCTGCTGCCTGGCGTGGTGTCAGTTTGGATTGGACCACGACGAGTCGACGACTTGTGGCGCCAAGTAAAGCAAGCAACGTGTAGAGTTAACCGCTCTCCTCGATCTGCTACCTAGTACTCATACACCAATATACACTTGGCGCTCCTCGAACGACACGTTATGTCCATACCGCTCTGTCCACCCCTTTCATCCTGCAACGCTACCTCAAGACAGTTTATTTACTGAACTCTGACGAAAATTCGGCATAAAATGAATATATTTCGAGAATAATTTAAATCTGACCCTTTTTGATAGCAACTTCTGCGGTTATCCTCCACATGGTAGCCTTGGACTGGGACGTTATGGCTCTGACAATGTGGTAACTTTTGGCACCACTACAAATATTTTTTAAAGAATAGTCATCGTGAAAAAACTAAATCAAATAATGCAGCGAGTGGAGATTTCTTAATCCGATGGTTATCTGCAGTGAGCGACGACCCGCTCCTTTCCTCATGTGACCCGCGCCGCCCCCGACCTCCCTGGCCCCAGCCCCTCCCTTCCTCTCCTTCCCGCCGTTGCCGGCGTGCTGCGCCGGTGGCGGCGGACCATAGGCTTTTCCCCTCCTGGACTAGGGCGGCGCGGGGCAGCCATGGCCCAGGAGGTGCAGCTCGGCGATGGTCGACGTGGTGATGGCGCCACCATTGGTGGCAGGGGCGGCGACGGTGAAGCTTTGGCCCTGTAGGCCAAGATCCGGGCCCGGTTCAGGGCGGGCTCTGCCTTGCTGCCTCCTGTTGGCCTGCTGAGCGGCCCGTGACGGAGATGGCAGCAATGACGCCGCGTCTGTCTGCAGCGTGGCGCGGGAGCTTCATGGGCCTAGCTGGGTCCGGCCGAGCCTATGGGTCGATCAAGAGGGTAGCGCCAGTGGCGACTTATGTGCAGCAGCATGGCGACGGGGACTTTACGAGCCCCCGGGGCTCGGCCGGGCCTGCGCGGCCTGGTGTGTCCCTGCTGCTGTGTCGGCACCTGCCGATGGCGGTGGAGGATGTCCTCCAGGTGGCTGTGTTGCTGCCGCCCTCCGGATTCAATGGCTCTGTGTGCTCTTATCACCGCGTCCGGTCGGCTACCGTCTTTGACGGTGGAGGCTGTTCCCTCCCACGTGGTTGTGATACTGCTGGACCTTGTCTACGGCTGCTTCATCTTGGGCTAGCCGGCCTTGCAACATTTGCCATGGTGAGACGACGATGGTGACTTCAAGACCGTGGCGTACATTGGTGGATGACAAGATTGGTGGAGCGCTACAGATTGTCCGGGATGTGGTTTTTTGGGGTCGGGAGAAATCCCTGTCGTTTTGGCACCGACGCGGTGAGGCTTGATAGTGTCGCTCTTCCTTCTTGAAGGGCGTCGGGTGTACCTTCCCCACTCCTCGGAGCGTACCAGGGGAAACCCTAGGACCAGTCCGAGCAGCCGCGTCGTCGTCGTCGCTTTCCTTCTTGGAGGTGTTGTTTGGTACACACAACGATTCAGAGCGCTAGGATCACAGTGGAAATACGCCGGAGAGGACGCAGCGGTTGCGAGTCACTTTCGTTTTCGTTGATCCGCCGATGTCGGCATTGTTTTCTCTTCTTTTTTCTCTTTCTTTTCTTTTGGGCTTGACTATGCTGTTTGCCCCAGCAGTAGAATCAAAATTGTTTCGGGTGGTTGCTATATTAATATAACAGGGCGAAAGCCTTTTTGAGAGAGATTTCTTGATCCCGACAGTGCTCCATCCGTTTTAAACAAATTAAAAATCATATTTAGAACTTAAAAAAAATGTGGAAAAAATCATGAATATTCTCAACGATGTATTCTAAAAACTTGCAAAATTTCAATTAGAAGTCTTTTGCACTACACAAAAAAGACAAATCTACAGATCTGAGTATAATGTTTCAAATCTTCAAACTTTTTAAGATTTGGTCATTTTTGTGTAACCCAAAATACAAAGTATTTCTAATTTAACTTTTGCACGTTTTTAGAATACATCATTCAGAGTTTCCATGATTTGTTTCACATTTTTTTTGAAATTTCGAAGTATGCTTTTAAATTTTTTTTACAATGGAGGGAGCACCGGAGCTCAGGAGCACAAATGGATTTTCGTAATGCAGGCATGCAGCGCCCTAAACAGGGGGCTATACTATTGAGGTAGTGCCTTTGGGGCGCTATGCACTAAACATATAGTTTCAGACACTATAGCTTTTGGTTTACTAATACAAATGACATGTATCAGGATGAGTTACAAATTAAATTATCTTTCCAATGTCGTCCACCGGTATCATAATGGTTAGATAATTAGATACTATTCCATTAATTATTTGCTCATGTTGGTTTATTTTTTTAATGTTAGATGATTTCAAAAATATGGTTGTGAACGAAGATTTCATCCAAACTCTTGAACATGAAAGTACCTTGAAGAACCAAACAAGCATCCACTTTGACCATGATTCACCCATATTTCAAATAGGTTTTTTTAAAATATGTCTATTAAAACTCTTGAACGAAGATTTCATCCAAACTCTTGAACGAAGATATGTCTATTAAAATAAAACTAAGGCTCGGGGAAAACATATCCATGTACTCCGGGCGTAACCAGAAGGAATACTATCACCTAATCAAGTAAATTTTTAAAAAATCTTGGCAACCATGTGTTGACTAGTGTTTATGCGAATTATGGTGATGATATGCAAGTTTATTAGAAAAACAAGCCTTCATATTTTTTTTACTAAACTCACATGTCATCATCATAATTCTGATAAACATTTTTTTAGGAATATCCTCGGTTAACATAGACCTCAAAGTTTTTAAAAATATTTATCCGAATAGGGATATTGTGGCAAATATTTCATTTTAGTACTCCCTCCGATCCATATTAATAGTCTCAACATTGTCTAGCTACGGATGCATCTAGTCTAAACACTTAACTAGATACATCCGTATCTAGATAAAGTTGAGTCCATTAATATGGATCGGAGGTTGTAAGCAAATCTATGCATCACAACTAACATACGTACATATGTAGACTTGTGGTGACATGTTTATTTACTGGATTCAAAGACGACTAGTGCTCAATTCAAATATACTCCTCGGCAGCCGGTAGCTGTGGACTGTGGTACTGTTTAAAATAGAATAGAAATAAATTTAACTAGCGGGGCCGGCAGTGACAAGACGGGGGTGTTCCGTGTTGTACAGAAGGCAGCAGCGCTGATTGACTTGCTTGTCCTGCCAGTACAAGGCAACGCTCCTACTCGTGATCCGTGTCTGCCACGTGTCGACGGATGACCTGTCCTGCTTATCTCTTCCCCTTTTAAGTCGTCGTCACCACTAGATAATTATCAGCTCTGCATCTTGTAGGAAGCGGCAACTGTTGCATAATTCGATCCTGTACTCTGCATCGCCATTCCCAATTCCTATATGTAATCTCTTCTTTTCTGTTGTTTCTTCTCTCTAGAACAATTTCCATATCTCTCTCTATTGTTTTTTGGCAAATTAAGAGCAGCTCCCACCTTTACTCGTACTATGCATTTGTTCGTTCTATGCATCGTTTGCTAGCTAACCATAACATTTTCCGTTTCCTATCTAACCTCTTTTTGTTTTTGTTTTTTCATAGCGTCGTTCCGGTCATTACTTGTACCACGATGGGCCAGATAGTATATAGGCTTGTACGATGCAAAAACATGGACCCTGATAATACTTGGGCCTTACACACAAATGAAGCAACTGTGCCCCGAGTTCAGATCCTGCTTCAGAGATATGAGTGTTCTAAAACAATGCAAGGAAGTTCAGGGAAAGAAATGGTGAGACCTTCCAGAAAATTGCCACCCCCTGACCCTCCGCACTACCATACAACCTGAAAGAACATCTTTTACTGTTTGTGATTCTCTGGACCAGATACCACTGCCGATATTATCACTTCTGTAGGGTGACAAATCAAACTGGACTGAGAATATAATGTTTATTTTCTTTCGGAAAAGGCCACATATTAACATAAAATAAAGTATAGAAACCTGATCTGTATTCTATGTTAAAATATGTAGCCTAGCCACATCCTAACCGCGCTTGACGATTCACCCGACTTGATCCATGGGGTACACATTCTCTCAGAATCAATGACGATACGGTGATCGATAGTGATAGGTGTGGCATCAAAGCCACAGACTTGTAACTTCCCCTCAACATGGAGACATTCTCCGAGCGGCACGGCCATGATGGATCTGGTCAATGGAACCCTCACACAGCTGTAATCTTCCTCGCTACACATAACATCATCCGGGCACGCCTCCTCCAGCGCCACCGCCTTGTTCAAATCTTTGTTGAACAACGTGCTCCCGATGTCAAACTTCTCGAAGCGTGCCGTGATGCGTCCATAGACCGTGGCACCCGCAACACCTCTCCAATGGCTGGGTACTTGCAACAAGACCCTGACAAAGCCTTCTAGAGCTTCAGGTAGCACTGAGCAGGTCACATACAGACAGCCTCTGTTAGTTACGATGGTGTAAGTTGTGAGTTTGTTGTGCAAGCGGATATTATCCCCGCCGCACGACAGTTTACATATTTCAAGAGCTTTCCTCCTTGTCGCAGGGATAAAAACCTTAATAACAAAGCCGTAATCTGCGGTTGTGGCGCGATGTGGTCCAGTCAGCTCCAATTTATGCTGCACATGTACGATGCATATAAGCCAGCTAGTATAACAAGATTCACAAGGACATGAATTAATATTGTATCAAGCTAGCTAGCATGATCATTGTCAGCGTGTGGCAGTTTCCTAGAGCTAAGTCGAGCGAATGCATAGAGAAATTAAGGGTTTTGAATCCAACTGAAAACAGGGCAAAACCGACAAAATATTTTCCGGACGTGTAACCTGAACCAGAGGGCCACAATCAAATCTCATTTTTCCAGAACAGACATGCAACGAATCATCACAAGGAAACTAGAAGCAACTAGCTAGCTGAGTATGGGAGATAATTCTCTCGACAGCGTAAATGACTAGCTACATTAAGGGCCCCTCGGTGAACCGAACCAAACAAGACAAGCCACAAAACAAACCCAACTGAGACAAGATTTAGACAGAAACACTACCAAGCACTTCAAAATGAGGAGGATCTAAACTGTGAGAGATAATTCATCATAAAGAACAACAACTATATATGATTTATGTACGTCGTACCTTAAATCCAACAGCTGAATTTTGGCTCAACATCCATTTATCTCTTCCATCTAAGAAGTCATAATATGGTTGGTCCCAGTCGTGGTTTTGATAGAGAGTCTTGCTCGAATGCATGTCACAAACCATGATAGTTCCAACGAAGGGGAAATTGGCAGACACCTCGAGTATCTCAACCATGCACTGACCATCCAAACTCTCCGTGTCGTCGGGTGGACTTGAATCCGCTAGCTTGGATCCACATGGGGGTATGCCAAGCCCTGATGGTAAAGAAACAGAGCATTGTCTGGTGTAAACCGTCGTAGGCCCGTTAACATGCGTGACGAGATCAATCAGCCCCAGTGATGTCGTCGGGCAAACTGGTTTTCCAAATATTCCATTCTTGATGGCTTGAACACCGGTTGGGTCATCCTACAATTTGGTAAAAATAAAACATGTTAAAAGTAGTTTATTTTATTTTACAAAGAACCTAGCAATAACCGAGACACTAATATGTCCTGTGGATAGCTATCATCAGAAAAGAAAAAAAGGAGATTCCATATAAAATTCTATGTTAAACAGAGAAACTGAGCGAGGCTGCAACTTGTCTATTTCCCCAAGAGATTGTTTTTTGAGTATCATATTACCAAGACACAATCTAGAAGCTTAGCCTATATGATGCTAGACAAAAGTACAGGTGTTCAGAGCTCTCAATGCTCCGTGCTGCAGGAGCACAACACTATACTTTGCTCTTGCTGTCCAAGCTATATACTCCAGAGATTGCCACAGTGCTTGAAAGGACAGTTTTTATCTTGTACAGTTCAAATTTAGAACTTGCTAATTTAGCGACTGATTAACAATGTGTAGGCTACCTGTCAATGCTGTATGTAGACAGCGTTTCTAATCAACTCGCGATGATAAAATTATATTCTAGGAGGGAGGGGAACAAACGGGAAACATTGAGCTTACCACCTCCTCCTCTCTAGCCCTACCGGGAAGTGCTGGGCTTCTTGAGTCGCAAAAAAACTGTAATGTGTCGATTGAAAGATGCTTATTATTTGGACATTGTACTGGAATTCGAATCGAAAAGAACAAGGTATACCTTATATGTCGATCAAATCATATTTTTTGGTTCTTCTTCTACTGTTGGTTGATGAGGTTATGCCTCAGCCACACAACCTCCGCCTCCCCTCCCCTCGCCTTCTAATTTTTGAAAATGATCTTAAAAAAAACTCTTTTCTGAAAGAAAATGGAAAAGAAGAAGGAAAAAGAAGCAGAAAAAAGAAGAGAGGAAAATGCCCCTCACTTCTCCGGCCCAATTGGGCAAAACCAGCCCAGCAAGGCCCGTGTCCCCTTCTTCCCGATTCCATCGCTCGGCCGCCGCCAGCTAACGCTTCCGTCCACCCTGCGTGCGCCGCCGGCCGTCCTGCCCCCAGCCGCTGCCTCTTTGTCAGGACACCTGCCCCCTCGCCGACCATCCCATGGCACCGCCGTTCGCCGCCGCGCCCGTATCCTCCTCCTCGACCCTCTCCTCACCCCGCCCTTTCACCCCCCGCCAGCTGCCGCTCTCCGTCCGGCCGAGGCGCGGCCCGCCCGCTGCGGCGGCCGGGAAGCTCCTTCTCGAGGTACACGGCCTGACCGCCTCCGTCAAGGAGACCGGGCAGCCGATCCTCAAAGGCGTCGACCTCACCATGCGCGAGGGCGAGGTTCATGCCATCATGGGCAAGAACGACTCCGGCAAGAGCACCCTCACCAAGGTACGTTAGCTCCCACGTCCTACTGTAACAAAAGACTGCAGTTCAATCCCACCAAGATCTGATATAAAGGTTCTATCCATTGTGGCGTGCCAAGGTTTTCTTTTGGTCACTTGGTTTTGTGTTAGGACCCCAGTCTCTACTTGATTCTGGTTACCACCATGTCCAACGAGTCGCTTGCTGGCTTGATCCCCTTCCTTAAACAAAACAATGTGCCCTACTGCTACAAAGAGAAAATTAATGACCATTCTTGAGAATTGCCCTTAAAGACAACTAGTAAGTGGCTTCATCTTTCTTGGATCATTTAACAATTCCCTCATGTGGCACTGAAAACCTCATTGTGGATCCTCATAGACTGAACATCATGATTATATTGTCAAATGCAAGTCTCAGCCAAAACGTTGATTAATGAGATTTTTGGCTAAATTTCAAGACTGAGGAGAAAGATGCATACCCACTTGCTGACCAGTTTGTAGTACGCATATGTATTTCCACACCTTCTTCCAAAAAAAAAGCTCAAACAACATTTTACATCAAATATATTGATAGATCCACGGGATCGACTAGGATAGATCGATTCGAGTAGAACTGTCAGATGGAGGAGGAGGATCACCTTTTCCTTGTGAGGATGCACTCGAGGTGCCGGACAAGGTGGAGGTGGCCGGCGATGGCAGTGGGTAGCAGTGGCGGCGGTGGTGGTACTTCCCGTCGGCTCGCGCTAACCCTAGATCGGTAGGGATGTCGGTGGGGGGTCTGGCACAGCGGCTAACCTCGTAACCCGTGCTGCCGGTCCCCACCTCTTTATATAGCACGGCGACAGGGGCCCACCAACCTTGGTGCGGTTGGGCGTCCCCGATCAGGACGCGGTCAAGGGGACCGATCGACCCGTTGGGGTTCGACCGGATGAGATCAACCTAACATTCTCCCACTTGATCTCAACTTTTATTTTTAACTTTATACTTTGTACTTTACTCGTTTTATCACGGATCAGTACATAGAGCATGTTTCATCGTCACAGCTCAATCACCGATAGAATCAGACAGCTACAATATACGTCTCTGTTTTGAAACAAATCCTGTTACTTTTGGGTCTCTTTATTGTCCGGAAATAATATAGACTATACCATAAACCCATGTCGACTATGTGTTATCCAAAACACACTGGGCGGTAAGCATTTAATTAGCAGATCTGCAAACACTTGTGTGTTTCTTTTATCTATTCCTCTTATGCTCCAAGCATTTCAACATAATTTCGGACTTTCTCCTTTACAACGTATAACTCTGTGTCAATGTGTTTGGCACCACACTTGACTCGTTGTCTTAGGAGTGAATTACTTAATGGTTATTGCTGTTGTCAACCATTATCAATTCCGGGTACAAGTTTCCTTAACTATTTTGCCTATCCCTCGGCCTTATATCATGCTATAACATGTCTTTACATCACAGTGATGTCAATCTTTTCATTCTCTAGAGCTTTTCCACACAAAAACTCCAAATGTGAAATTTAGCGACAATTGTGGATTTCGCTATACATTTCACAAATTCTTTTCTTTGTACTCACAACCTTTTGAGAGCACATTTTTAGATCTATCTTTGTACTCACAACCTTTTGAGAGCACTCTGTTTCTTTTAGCATGAGGCCGATATCTTTGATTCCATTTCAGTGATCTATATCTAGATTGGACATTGCCAAAACAACCCGGATACGTGAATTGTCAGGGTAATATTGAGTTTCCAACAGCTGAAGCATATGGTACTATATTCATTTGATCTGTTCTAAGTTATCTCTTGGAACACTAAACTCTCAATTCCATTACCCTTGACAATAAGAACAGGCGTAGATTTTCTCGACATGCATGCTTTAGAGACTTCTTCTCAGCATGTCCATGCGATATTTCTAATACCCCTTTTCTTCTTTTCTTCATAAATCTCGATACTTTTAACGACAAACACTCTACCGAGAATACTCTTTTGAGGACAAGAACTTCTTTTCTCTGCCGGTAGTAGATTGACATCACCACTAGAAAGTAGGATATCATCCACATACACAAGATTAGGGAATGAATTTCCCATTCTATAAGTTTGTAGAAAAACGATTGTCCTCTCATTCTCTTTAACCCAAAATAACTTCTGATTCTAGAGACTTGCTCTAGTCCGTAAGATCCCTTGTGTTCTTTACTTTCATCTGATGTAATTCAGATCATTATGTGCCATTATCACTCATTATAATCTATTTATTCTCTTAGCGCAAATCTTTCGATTTAAAATCGCTTTTTACATATTTCCTTTCGAGTCACATTGGCGTTGTAGACCCTTTATAGCCTACTGTTTTGGCTCCATTGGAAATTACTTATGAGTCCCAAACATCGTCGGGATTCACATAGTCTCTAATCATTAAGACAAGTAGACACTTGTCAAAATCGATTGAGCGCTGCTTATAATCTCTGTAAATGAGGTGGGATCAACCTTCATTTAAATTTCTCTGATATAGACTTTATAGTCATATGTTTTTCTCATATGGGGATGTTGTTGTTCTGTGGTAACTCTCCAATAACAAGTTGCTTGCGTGGAGTTGATGGGAAAGCAATGATGATGACAGATGGACCGGGGTTCCCAGCTATCTACACTAGTGGTAACTCTCCAATAACAAGTGTTGGGTGAACAAATTACAGTTGGGCAATTGACAGAATATTGAGCGCATGACAATGCATATATATGACATGATGACTACTATGATATTTAATTGGGCATTACGACAAGATACATATACCGTTATCCAACAGCATCTATGACTAATAATCCACCGCCGGGTTGTCATCCGAGTCCCCCGTTGGTATTAAGTTGCAAGCAACGGATAATTGCATTAAGTAAAGTGCGTAATGTAAACAAACACATATGCCCGTGGACATAGCATCGTTAGGTTATCCCTAGTGGCAACAGCACATCCACAACCTTAGAACTTTCTATCACTGTCCCAGATTAAATGGAGGTATGAACCCACTATCTAGCATAAATACTCCCTCTTAGAGATACATGCAACTACTTGATCAAGGTAACCACAAGTACCGGAGAGCATGCAAGATCTTAAATAACATATAAGATAGATTGATAATCAACTTGACATAGTATTCAATATTCATCGGATCCCAACAAACACAACACCGATTACATCATATGGATCTCAATCATGTAAGGCAGCTCATGAGATCATTGTATTGAAGTACATGGGAGAGAGAGTACCAACTAGCTACAGCTAGAACCCGTAGTCCATGGGGGAATACTCACGGAGCATGATGGACGCGGTGGCGTCGATGGAGAAGGCTCCGGGGGTCAATCCCCGTCCCGGCAGGGTGCCAGAACAGGAACTTCTGACCCCCGAAACTTGGTTTCGGATGGCGGCGGAGCTCTGGAACTTTTCTGGGGAAATCGTCAATTGTTTCGTGAGTTTTAGGTCAGGGGCAATATATAGTCCAAAGGGCGTCGCGAGGCGGTGCACGAGGTGGCGACACCACCCTAGGGCGCCGGAAGATTCCTGGCCGCGCCTAGCCCACTTGTGGGGCCCTCGGGCCTCCCCCGGACTTGTCCTTCTGGCCCATGGAGTCTTCTGGTAAAATAGGGCCTCCGTAAATTTTCGTCCAATTCCGAGAATATTTCCAGACTAGCTTTTCTGGAATACAAAAACAGCAGAAAACAGGAACTGGCACTGTGCATCTTGTTAATAGGTTAGTCCCAGAAAATGTATAAAAATGACATGAAGTGTATACAAAACATGTAGCAATTGGTAAAACAAGCATGGAACATCAAAAATTATAGATACATTTGAGACGTATCAGCATCCCCAAGCTTAGTTCCTACTCGTCCTCGAGTAGGTAAACGATAAAAACAAAATAATTTTTGAGGTGACATGCTACCATCATAATCTTGATCATATAATATTGCAAGGCACATGTAAATGAATGAAGTGATCCAAGTCAATGGTCTATAATTTGCTACCAAATAGATAATGAGTAAACAATGAATCACACAAGCTAAACGTTTTCATGAATAGTACTTTCGAGACAAGCATCAAAGCGTTTTGCATAAGTGTTAACTCATAAAGCAATAGTTCTAATAAAGGTATTTAATCAACACAAAGGAAGAATTTAGTTTCAGCATTTGCTTCAACTTTCAACATATTTATCTCATGGATATCGTCAACACAAAGTAGTATAACAAGTCCAATACGTAGCATATAACGCATGTTGTAACAAAGTTGACACTAGTGTTTGCTTGTGAAGACAGAAAGAATAGGAAAACTGACTCAACATAAAAGTAAAAGAAAGGCCCTTCGCAGAGGGAAGCAGGGATTAAGTCATGTGCTAGAGCTTTTAGTTTTTGAAAGCATATAGAGATTGCATAAAATATTTGATACTCCTCCCAACCTTGCTAACACAAGCCATGGCTAACCGAATCCTCGGGTGCCTTCCATCAATCACATACCATGGAGGAGTATCTATTTTTGAGAGGTGTTTGTTAATTGTCAACGAATGGTAGCGGGTGAGAACAGTATTCTACCTGTCAAACGGACTTTTAAGAGCGGCTCCCATGAAGGACGTTATTTCTACCAGCAAGGCAGATCATCCCTCTTTCTCTTTGGTTTACACACATGCAGGTATTTCACTGTTTGTCATTGCTTACTGATGAATCAGGGCAAAAGTGTGAAGAGAATTAATTGGTTAAAGTTGTAATTAATTGGGACTGGGCACCCCGTTGCCAGCTCTTTTTGCAAGTTATTGGATAAGCGGATGTATATGCCACTAGTCCAGGTGTAAAAGTCCATTTGACAAATAGAATAAAGAATAACCACACTAATTCCTCATGAGCTAGTAAACATTGACACAAAAGGGAATAATAACATTTTGAATAATTTAAAGGTAGCACATGAAAAATTTACTTGGAGTGGCAAGGAAATACCACATATAGGTAGTTATGGTGGACACAAATGGCATGGATTTTGGCTCAAGGATTTGGATGCACGAGAAGCATTCCCTCTCAGTACAGAGTTTAGGCTAGCAAGGTTTATGTAAGCAAACAAGAATATCAACCCGTACACCAAGTTTTATATGACAAACATATTGCAAACGTTATAAGACTTCATACCGTCTTCCTTGTTAACCAAACCCTGTTATTAGAAAATATCTAGACCTTAGAGATACCACCGATGCAAACCAAATTTTCAACAAGCTTTACGGTAGTTCTTCACTAATAGGCTTAACTCATGTGATGCACAAATTTAATCATGATCTACTTGTTAACTCAAAACAATTGACAAGCATCAAGTTATCCAAATTAGTGATCTACAAGATTAAGCAAGTTTTTCCTTATACCAATTACCACATGCAACATTTTCTGAACCAACCAAACACCAATCAATTTATTTAATCAACTCTCCAAACAAATATAAGTGAAGCAAGAGAGTACTTTCTACAAAAGAAAGCTAATAGCTCTGACAAGAGATACATGAAAACAAGAGCTAAAAGCTGAACAGCGCTAGATATGAATACTCAACAAATATAAGTGAAGAATAGGAGTATTCTCATGAAAAAGCGGAGCGTGTCTCTCTCCCAATCAAGAATGCTAGGGTCCAGTCAAGCTTTATTGAAAATAAAAGTGCAATACTGAAAATAAAAGCACACAGACGCTCCAAGAAAAGCACATATGATGTGAAAGAATTAAAATATAGTTTCACTAGAGATGACCTGATAATTTTGCCGATGAAGAAGGGGATGCCTTGGGCATCCCCAAGCTTAGACGCTTGAGTCTTCTTGAAATATGCTGGGGAGATCCATGGGAGCCTCCCCAAGCTTAAGCTCTTCACTCTTCTTCATCCTATTATATCACTCTTCCTCTTGACCCTTGAAAACTTCCGCCACACCAAACTCAACGTAATTCTCATTAGAGGGTTAGTACTCAAAAACTTTAATCCACTGGTTCTGTTGTGACACATTGCAAGAACTCAATAAAACATTAGCTACAGCCCTCCACGTCTAGAGAACCTTGCTTAAAGCCCACAAGAGACAATGCAAAAAACAGAGACAGAATCTGTCAAAACAGAACAGCCAGTAAAGATGAATTTTTTCGAGGCACTTACGGGACTCAAATCGAAAAACGTTGAACTAACGAAAGATGCATACATATATCAGGATTACGCACAAAAATTTCAGATTTAATTCACAATCTGGTGATTTTAGGAATTTCGTACAGTGAACAGCAGAAATCTGTTCCTGCGCAGCAATCAAAATTTTAGCAACATCTTATCATTAGAGACTACTCTTGGCACAACAATGCAAGAAAGTAAAGATACAAAGGAGTTGCTACAGAAGTAAACAAGCACCTTGACTCAATAAAAGAAAAATTGCAGAAAAATAAAATGGGTTGCCTCCCATAAGCGCTTTTCTTTAATGCCTTTTAGCTAGGCTTGATAGTTTTAAGATGCTCTCATATAAAATAGAAAATGAAGCAAAAGGAGCATCAAGAAGCAAATTCGAAACACATTTAAGTCTAACCCACTTCCTATGCATAGGAATCTTGTACACAAATAAATTCATAAAGAACAAAGTGACAAGCATAGGAAGATAAAACAAGAGTAACTTCACAACTTTCAGCATATAGAGAGGTGTTTTAGTACCATGAAAATTTCTACAACCATATTTTCCTCTCTCATAATAATTTTCAGTAGCATCATGAACAAACTCAACAATATAACTATCACATAAAGCATGCTTTTCATGATCTACAAACACATAATTCTTATCAAGCTCAAAAATAGTGGGATTAAAATTTCAAACCCACTTTTAACAATTTTATAACAAGATGATTGATCATTCTCAAGAGGTATGGGACTCCTAGATAAAGTCAAGACCTCTCCAATCCCATTTTCATTAGTAGTACAATTAATATTATCAACCAATATAGGACCATCATCTAGAGCTTTATCATAAACATTTTCTAAGCAAACTTTCTCATTACCATGCATTTCGAAATTAGGCACAAATAAAGGATTATCATAAGATTTATCAAAATAGCATGGATTATCATAAATATCAGTAGCATAATCATTTCCACAAGTTTTACTCATAGGGAATATTTCAAGAGAATCCACAGGAACATAACATTCATCCTCCTTTGGTAAGCATGGAGGGCAATCAAATAGTGTAAGAGATAAAGAGTTACTCTCATTAGAAGGTAGGCATGGGTAGCTACTCCATTCTTCCTCCTTTTGTTCATCACTCTCCTCCTCTTTTTCATCCAATGAGCTTTCAGTTTCAGCAATAGTTTCTTCTTCCACAGGTTCCTGCAAATTGTGAGTACATTCTTGTGCATTAATGAGTCTCTCTTTATAATCAATGATATAACAATTATTGCTGAAATTTTCTAGGCAATAATCAAGAATAAAAGAGACCGTATCTTTAAGTTTATTACAAGCAACACAGTTTCATAATTTTTAGCCATGAAGGAATCTATTTCAGCAGCTGCCACAAATGTAACAAATTGTTCTACTTGTTCAGCTCCCAAATGAATATAGTTATTCCAATGATAGTTCATAATTAAAACTTCTTCACTAAAGCCACATTGGAATTTAAGATGTTTAGTATCTTGTTCAGAGCAACAATTTATATCATGGCGTTCCAGCAAAATTTCAGCAATTTGATTTAACTTTTTTAACATGCCTCTCATGATTTTACCCTCTTTGATTCTCTATACTTTATATATAATTCTTTACCTTCCATAAACATAGAGGTTCTAGCATGTTCTTCCATAGCAACAGTTTTTTTTAGATTTTCGGTTTTTAAATTTTTATGGATTTTCGGGTATATAAGAAAAATAAAACTAGACAAAAATAAACTAAACAAAAGTAAACTAAACAAAACACAACTAAACAGAAATAAACTAAGCAAAATAAAACTAGACAAAAGTAAACTAGACAAAACAAAATAAAATAAAAACAGAGAGAGAGGTAGAGTGTACTCCCCAGGTGAACTTATGAGTAGAGCTATGCTCCCCGGCAACGGCGCCAGAAAATAGTCTTGATAACCCACAAGTATAGGGGATCGCAACAGTCTTCGAGGGAAGTAAAACCCAAATTTATTGATTCGACACAAGGGGAGACAAAGAATACTTATAAGCCTTAGCAGCGGAGTTGTCAATTCCACCACACCTGAGAAAGCACTAGTAACAAACGTGATGTGAAAGCAGCAGTAATATGAGAGCAACAGTAGCAGTAACACAGAAGCAATGGCACCAGAAAATAGTTGCTTGCGTGGAGTTGACGGAAAGCAATGATGATGACAGATGGACCGGGGTTCCCAGCTATCTACACTAGTGGTAACTCTCCAATAACAAGTGTTGGGTGAACAAATTACAGTTGGGCAATTGACAGAATATTGAGCGCATGACAATGCATATATATGACATGATGACTACTATGATATTTAATTGGGCATTACGACAAGATACATAGACCGTTATCCAACAGCATCTATGACTAATAATCCACCGCCGGGTTGTCATCCGAGTCCCCCGTTGGTATTAAGTTGCAAGCAACGGATAATTGCATTAAGTAAAGTGCGTAATGTAAACAAACACATATGTCCGTGGACATAGCATCGTTAGGTTATCCCTAGTGGCAACAGCACATCCACAACCTTAGAACTTTCTGTCACTGTCCCAGATTAAATGGAGGCATGAACCCACTACTACTTGATGAAGGTAACCACAAGTACCGGAGAGCATGCAAGATCTTAAATAACATATAAGATAGATTGATAATCAACTTGACATAGTATTCAATATTCATCGGATCCCAACAAACACAACACCGATTACATCATATGGATCTCAATCATGTAAGGTAGCTCATGAGATCATTGTATTGAAGTACATGGGAGAGAGAGTACCAACTAGCTACAGCTAGAACCCGTAGTCCATGGGGGAACTACTCACGGAGCATGATGGAGGCGGTGGCGTCGATGGAGAAGGTTCCGGGGGTCAATCCCTGTCCCGGCAGGGTGCCAGAACAGGAACTTCTGACCCCCGAAACTTGGTTTCGGATGGCGGCGGAGCTCTGGAACTTTTCTGGGAAATCGTCAATTGTTCCATGAGTTTTAGGTCAGAGGCAATATATAGTCCAAAGGGCGTCGCGAGGCGGTGCACGAGGTGGCGACACCACCCTAGGGCGCCGGAAGATTCCTGGCCGCGCCCAGCCCACGTGTGGGGCCCTCGGGCCTCCCCCGGACTTGTCCTTCTGGCCCATGGAGTCTTCTGGTAAAATAGGGGCCTCCGTAAATTTTCGTCCAATTCCGAGAATATTTCTAGACTAGCTTTTCTGGAATAAAAAAACAGCAGAAAACATGAACTGGCACTGTGGCATCTTGTTAATAGGTTAGTCCCAGAAAATGTATAAAATGACATGAAGTGTATACAAAACATGTAACAATTGGTATAAAACAAGCATGGAACATCAAAAATTATAGATACGTTTGAGACGTATCAGCCTCCAAGGACTCCTTCAGCTCTGACATCTTCTGGCCGTCACTCTTGGCCTGCTGCTGCAAAGCTTGGGCGGACTCCTGCTCCTGGTGGAGGACGTTCTTGATATCTTCGATGGTTTGGACGGCCTCTTTCTCCTTGGATTTCCAAAGTTGGATGTCCTTATCTCTGGCCTCGAGCTCTTCACGGTGGCGGTCCTCTACCTCCCATAGGCGTTTCTCAGTCTGCTGCTCCTGCTGGTGTTTCTGGAGCTCCAAGGTCTTCTCCTTCTCCGCCAGCTCTGCCTCCCGGGATGCCAACTGCTGCTCTTTCGCCAAGATGGCCTGTCCTTGGCGCACACTTTCGGCCGTCCGGTCTGCATCTTTCTTCTCAAGAGCCTGGTGCAAGATGGTGATCTGGGTTGCCAAGCGGTTCAGCTTGTCCATGCCTTTCTGGATCAGGTCCTCGGCGCTCTTGATGGTCCCCACGACGGCGGCCTCATGGTCGCACAGATCTCTGTCCAGTTGAGCTATCCCACAGAGGATGGCATCCATCGCGTTGTCACCACTAATGGTGAACCCTGGAGTAGCTGCCGGGGGACCTCCTGGGGCAGGCACACTTTTCGTGCGGTTGGCAGCCAGGCTCTCTTTGATCTTCATCAGCGCCGCCATCTCCTCACTAGCGCCGGAGTCAGTGGAAAAGGCGGCAAAAGTTGTTAACACTGCCCCAGTCATCAGGGAGCTTTCCATCAAGTCAGGGCTTGGACCCGGAACAGGGTTCGCGGTCTGCGTCCCTGTAGCCCGCAAACTCGGGACGCCCTTGGTCACTTCTTGACCCTCTGAAGGTGAGAGGGTGATGACCCACAAGTATATAGGGGGTGTATCGCAGTACTTTCGATAAATAAGAGTGTCGAACCCAACGAGGAGCAGAAGGTGCTGGCAAGTAGTTTTGATCAAGAATTCACTGTAAAAGCTAGCAGACAGGTTTTCAGTAGTATTCGAAACAGCAGGTAAAAACAGTGCAAGTAAATAAACGAGCGCGGCAACAAATGCAGCGAGTGGCCCAATCCTTTTGAGTGCAAAGGACAAGCCGAGTGTGTTACTTATAAGAGACAAATGTTCCTGAGGACACATGGGAATTTCGTCAAGTGCTTTCGCTTCGTGCAACTGGTTAATCTTCATTGTTTTGATAAGTGTTGTGTGGGTGAATCTATGCTAACGCACCGCCCTTCCTAGGACTAATACGCACTTGTGATTATACCCCCTGCAAGCATCCGCGAATGCAGAAAAGTAATTAAGATAAATCTAACCACAGCTTTAAACTCTGAGACCCTACGCTCCCTCGTGCACTATCTTACTAACGGGGGTTCAGGTTTCTGTCACTCCGGCAACCCCTCAACTAGCAAGCTAGGTACACGATGCATTCCCCTAGGCCCATAAAGGTGAAGTGTCATGTAGTCGACGTTCACATGACACCACTAGAAGAATGACACCACAACTTAAATATCAAACCATTAAATATTAACGCAGCATTATTTCACTACTAACAACATGACTTCCCCATGTCCTCAAGAACTACAAACTACTCACAAGACATCATATGGATCATGATCAGAGATGATATGGCAATGAATAACAATCTGGACATGAACACTAATCCACCAAACAAACTCAATAGCATCAATAACAAGGAGTAATCAACACCGGGAGAGTCTCCCCAATGAACTAGACAAGGTACAGCCCTAGATGTTACAGCAAGATGGATGTGGAGTCGGTGGAGATGATGGTGATGGCGCAGTGGATGGTGGTGATGATGATCCCGATGAAGTCCAGCGTGATGACGATGACGATGGCGATGATTTCCCCTCTCCGGGAGGGAATTTCCCCGGCAGGATCTCCCTGCCAGAGAGCTCTTTCTCTCTCGGTGGTTTCCGTCCCGTGGAGGCGGCGGAATATTTCGTGGACGTACCCCCCGTGCTTAGGTTTTCGGGAGGCAGATATACGCGAAGAGGCAACCTGGGGGGTGGACCCAGGTGGCCACGCCATAGCTGGGCGCGGCCCACAGGCCAGCCGCGCCCAGGTGTGGCGTGGGGCCCACCTGGCCCACCTGGCTGCCTCCTTTTGGCTGCCTCCGGCATCTGACATTATAAGACCCCCAGAATTGGTTTCGTGATTTTTGGAGTTCCGCTGATATGCTGACTTGACGACGCTTTTTCCAGCAGAAACCTGACTCCGGAAGGATAATTCCCAATAATCATCAAACATGCAAAATAAGGCAAAATAACATAAGTATCATGTATTAATATGAAATATAAGGATAGATAATGACAAATTATGATATAAAATAGTGATGCAAAATGGACGTATCAACTCCCCCCAAGCTTAGACTCGCTTGTCCCCAAGCGAAAACTGAGCTCAGTAAACAAGTCCACATGTTTATGGAGTGAAGTGTCGATAATAAAGAATACGGACAAGAAGCATCAGTATTTACTCAGCTAAACAAGTCATTTTAAACAGCAGTCTCTACACATTCTACTTAACTTGGAACAAGTAATGGAACAACCACAAATAAAGGTACATTAAGCAAACCAATTGGATGTGGCAAACTGTGTTCTTGGTCAGAGAACAATCAACATTCTAACTTATCTTTCAAGAAGAGTCTTTATACTAGAGCTATATTGCAGAAATAGAGTTGCTCAATCATCACTGTTCCTTTCACATTCCAAAGAAAACTGTCAAAGTCATATTCTCAAAGATAAAACTTCATGTGCTCAAGCAAAGTAGACAAAACATGATAGGAAATATTATGAACTATAAATGATTGTATCTATAACAATTCGAGTGCTTGCTCGGGATAGAGGGAATAGGTTTACTGACTCAACAATAAATAAATGATAGGCCCTTCGCAGAGGGAAGCAGGGATTAAAACGTGTGCTAGAGCTTTTTAGTTCCCGAAGGCATAGAGAGTGTAAAAATATTGCTTTGAGAGGTGTATGCTATTGGTCAACAAATCAGTGGTAGAATCCTTGTCATCTTCCATACTAATTAACTTTTAGAGCGGTTCCGAGAGTTTATAGAACTGCACTTGTAACAAGCACTTATTGATGACACTCCTCCCAACCATTTCTTTCCACAAACCATGGCTTGACCGAATCCTCGGTTGCCGACCAACAATCACCGTGGAGGAGTGTCTATTTATTTATTTATTTATTTATAGGGTGGACTAACCAGCTCTTTTAATGCAAAATAAAAGGTGGAGAAGCAGATGAAGCTGCCAATCCTTGTAAATCAGTTAGCATGGAAGATGACACATCTGCTACCACGTCCTTATGAGCTTGGTGAACAGTGACACAAAAAGGGATATAATAATAGTTTTGAATAGTTAAAGGTAGCACACGAGAAAATGTACTTGGAGTAGTGCGAACACTACATGATAGGTAGTTATGGTGGACACGAATGGAGTGCTTTGGTTCAGGGTTTTGGATGCACGAGAAGTATCTCCTCTCAGTACAAGGTTTTAGGCTAGCAAGGTTTAGTAGCAAGCACAAGAATTGAGAGAGACAAACACTTATAGATCTAATAGAACAACCATGCTATCTACTTTGTGGGCACAAAACACTTTAATTCAAGAATAATAAACTCATTGGCCAACAAAGAGGAAAACAATAGGGATAATGTTATTGCAACCAGTTCCCTCTTTTCTACTTAAGTGTAAAAAGTATTGATACTACTGACCAGTCTAAGTTTGCCACAACCAACTAAATTTACTTGCTGCACCCAAAGTGATGCCAATACTAATGTAACAAGATCAGCAATGACAAAGGACTTGCTGGCTAAAATAAAGTGTGCAGAAAGTAAAGATAAAGCTTCTCATTAATATTCCATCACAATAAACCTCACACCAACGGATACAACGATAACCAACTAAGGAGTGATACTCCACATTGCAAACTATCTCATATGATAACTTCTCTACTCATGGTACTAAGCAAAAATATAAAGATAAAGATAAAGATAAAGATGGTGATACTGAAAACACCCCCCCAAGCTTGAAACAAGCTGGGAGTGTGTTGTTACCCATGGTGAATTACTCCCTTGGCGGTGATGGTGGTACGACAGTAATAGGTGTTAAGAACCGTGCGAGCATTTGGCGAAGCCGATTGTTCTCTTCTTGAAGAATTTCCACTTCCGCCCTAAGGACTCGATATTGTTCGCAAAATTGATCCGTGACCCTTATTGCTTCAGTAGCCGCAGGGAAGGCGCTCAGGTCCGGAACTGCTGGAACTGCTCCCTGCATATTATGAGAAAAAGCACGTTGAAGGTTAACAGATCCCACAAAGGTAGGATTGCTGGGCCCATCGCCTCTTGTAGCTTGTCCTCCTTGATTGCGGCGCTGAGCCGTCCTGATCTCTTCTCTAACACTTCGATCCATGTCGGCCCTCCTAGCTGCAACTTCTTCATCGGTTGTCCAACCAGCGGCGTTCCACTGGTTCACATCCCTCTCAAGTTCACGCCGGCGCCTGGCTGCGTAGTCCTCCGCACAAGAGCCTTGAGACGACATGTCTAATACCAAAGGAACCTGCCAGAAACAGTTCGAAAAGAAACGCGACGAAAACACGAGATACGGACCTCGGGAGATCCGGGTAAATATATAGCGGAAAATAACGCGTGAAAAGGAAGGCACAGGGCGAAGCGGAGTCGGAGGGGGTCTCCGAGGCGACCACGCCATAGCTGGGCGCGGCCCAGGTGGGGCCCGCGCCCTGCTGTGGCGTGGTGCCCTCGGGCACCTCCTCCGGCACTTATTCGTCTTGATATTTCCAAAATTGTATAAAATAACTAATATAAAAGTTTCGAAGTAAAACGCGGACTTTTTCTTACCGAAACTCATACCTACTTCAAATCAGACTCTGCAGTTTCCTGTTTCTGAGTTTTAATAAATTCCTCCGGAGATACCATTTGAATAATATCAACATTTTCATTATAAGATTCTCCAGAAATATAATGTTTAAGTCTCTGCCCATTAACAACTTGAGGTTTGTCACCGTCAAGTGAATTAATTTTTATTGCACCAGAACGATAAACTTCTTCCACAATGTAAGGTCCTTCCCATTTTGAGAGTAATTTTCCTGCAAAAAATCTGAGACGAGACCTATACAATAAAACTTTATCACCTATGCAAAATTCTCTTTTTAAAATTCTCTTGTCATGC
Source organism: Poa pratensis (assembly GCA_947311845.1). Lineage (NCBI taxonomy): Eukaryota > Viridiplantae > Streptophyta > Magnoliopsida > Poales > Poaceae > Poa > Poa pratensis. The sequence goes on from CAMZMU010000113.1 coordinate 32,604,802, forward strand.
CATCTCTTAACTTTCTCTTTGAAAAGTTTAGCATTTTCATATGCTTCACTTCTCCATTCATCTAGAGAGCTTAACTCTAGCAACCTTTTCTCACCAGCTAATTTGAAATCTCTATTAAGCTCTTTGATTGCCCAATAGGCCTTGTGTTCTAATTCTAGAGGTAAATGACAAGCTTTTCCATAAACCATTTTATAAGGAGACATGCCCATAGGATTTTTATATGCTGTTCTATAAGCCCACAAAGCATCATTAAGCTTTCTAGCCCAATTCTTTCTAGACCTATTGACAGTCTTTTGCAAAATCAACTTAATTTCTCTATTTGATAACTCTACTTGACCACTAGTTTGAGGATGATACGGTGAAGCAATTCTGTGATTGACACCATATTTAGCAAGAGTTTTTCTAAAACCACCATGAATAAAGTGTGAACCACCATCAGTCATGAGATATCTAGGCACACCAAACCTCGAGAAAATAACATCCTTAAGCATTTTTAAGGAAGTCTTACCATCAGCACTAGAGGTTGGTATAGCCTCTACCCACTTAGTAACATAATCAACAGCAACTAGAATATGAGTATAACCATCTGAAGCGGGAAAAGGACCCATAAAGTCAAATCCCCAACAATCAAAAGGTTCAATAACAAGAGAATAATTCATAGGCATCTCATTACGTCTACTAATATTCCCAACTCTCTGACATTGATCACAGGTCAAAACAAATTTTCTTGCATCTTTAAAAAGAGTAGGCCAATAAAAACCTGATTGTAGAACCTTTTGTGCAGTTCTGTCTCCGGCGTGATGTCCTCCATAAGCACTACCATGGCATTTATCCAATATTTCCTTCTGCTCATGCTCTGGAACACATCTTCTCATAATACCATCAACTCCTTCTCTATATAAATGTGGGTCATCCCAAAAATAATGCCTCAAGTCACAGAAGAATTTCCTCCTTTGCTGATAAGTAAAAGTTGGAGGCAAATACTTGGCAACAATAAAGTTAGCATAATCAGCATACCAGGGACAATCATTCGAATTTACCTTTATAGAAGCCAACTGCTCATTTCGAAAATTGTCATCAACAGGAATAGGATCATGCATTATATTTTCTAATCTAGACAGATTATCAGCAACAGGATTTTCAGCACCTTTTCTATCAACAATATGCAAATCGAACTCTTGTAACAGGAGAACCCATCTAATAAGTCTAGGCTTAGCATCCTTCTTATCCATAAGGTATTTAATAGCAGCATGATCAGTATGAATAGTTACCTTAGAATCAACAATATAAGGTCTAAACTTATCACAAGCAAACACTACTGCTAAAAATTCCTTCTCAGTAGTAGCATAATTCTTTTGAGCTGCATCAAGAGTCTTACTAGCATAATGAATAACATTTAACTTTTTATCTACTCGCTGTCCTAAAACAGCACCTACAGCAAAATCACTAGCATCACACATAATTTCAAATGGTAAAGTCCAGTCTGGTGGTTGAACAATAGGAGCAGTTATTAAAGCCTTCTTCAAAATTTCGAATGCCTCTTTACACTCGTCATCAAAAACAAATGGAACATCCTTTTGAAGAAGATTGGTAAGTGGCTTTGAAATTTTAGAGAAATCTTTAATAAACCTTCTATAAAAACCAGCATGACCAAGAACACTACGAATACCTTTCACATCTCGGGGGCATGGCATTTTCTCAATTGCTTCCACTTTAGCTCTATCAACTTCAATACCTCTTTCAGAAATTTTATGCCCAAGAACAATGCCTTCATTAACCATAAAATGGCATTTCTCCCAATTAAGAACAAGATTGGTTTCTTCACATCTCTGCAAAACTTTGTCAAGATTGTGCAAACAGTTATCAAAAGAAGTTCCATAGACGGAGAAATCGTCCATGAAGACTTCCACAATTTCTTCACAAAAACCGTGAAAAATAGCAGACATGCATCTCTGAAAAGTAGCAGGAGCATTACATAAACCAAAAGGCATACGTCTATAAGCATAAGTACCATAAGGACAGGTAAAAGTGGTTTTCTCCTGATCTTCCTTTCTAACAGCTATTTGGGAAAAACCAGAATAACCATCAAGGAAACAAAAATGAGTTTTCTTAGACAACCTTTCTAACATCTGATCAATAAAAGGCAAAGGATAATGATCTTTCTTAGTAACCTTATTGACCTTACGAAAATCAATGCACATTCTATAACCAACTACAACTCTCTGAGGAATAAGCTCATCATTTTCATTAGGCACAACAGTTATTCCTCCTTTCTTAGGAACACAATGAACAGGACTAACCCATCTACTATCAGCAATAGGATAAATTATACCTGCTTCAAGAAGTTTTAATACCTCATTTCTTACCACTTCCTTCATCTTAGGAATTAAACGACGTTGATGCTCAACAACAGGCTTGGCATCAGGCTCAATATTAATAGCATGCTGACATATAGCAGGAGAAATCCCTTTTAAATCATCAAGAGTATAGCCCATTGCGCCTCTATGTTTCTTCAGAACTTGCAATAATTTTGCTTCTTCATCTCCTGAAAGTTTAGAACTAATAATAACAGGATATATTTTCTTATCATCAATATGAACATACTTAAGATTATCAGGTAAAGGCTTAAGATCAAAAACAGGGTCTTCTTTAGGAGGGGGCGCAATTCCCAGGTCCTCCACAGGTAAATCATGCCTAAGCATTTGAGGTTGACGCAGAAAGATGTCGTCAATCTCCCTTCTTTCTTCTGCAAAAACTTCACTTTCGTGGTCTTCCAAAAATTGCTGCAAAGCATTGTTAGGACCAACAGCAATAGAAGCAAGCTGTTCAACTTGAAAGTTCTCATTAGGCATTTCAGGTTCATAATGATTCTTAGCAAATTTTGAAAAATTAAACTCATAAGACTCTCCATCGAATCTAGTAAATTTTTCTCTTTTTGACAGTCAATAATAGCACCACAAGTATTCAGGAAAGGTCTACCAAAAATAATAGGACAAGAGTCACTAGCAGCAGAACCGAGAACTAAGAAATCAGCAGGGTATTTAGTCTTACCACATAAAACTTCAACATCTCTGACAATGCCAACTGGACAGATAGTTTCCCTATTAGCAAGCTGAATAACCACATCAATATCTTCCAATTCGCAAGGATCAATTTCCTTCCTGATTTCCTTGTAGAGAGCATAAGGGATAGCGCTGGAACTAGCACCAATATCACAGAGACCATAATAACAATGCTCACCTATTTTAACAGAAAGCACAGGAACACTAGGCTTTCGAGCTCTTTTAGGATGTGTAACCATGTTAGAAGCTTCTTCACAAAACACAATATGACCTCCTTCTACATTTTCAGTTACAAGTTCCTTAACCATAGCTACTTCATGTTCTACACTAATTTGCTCATCAGGTTCCCTAGGTTTACGTTCACTTTTGCTAACCACACTAGCCAAAATAGAGTGTTCTTTTACTTTAACAGGAAAAGGTATTTTTTCAATATAGGGTTCTGGTATAATGCGATCAACAGTTTGAACTTCAACATTTTTAGCAAGAGCAAAATTAGCATTATCTTCATAAGGTTCATGATACTTTTCCCAACCTTGTCTAGGAATATCGAGATACGAGGCAAAGGCCTTAAAGTAATTAACAACAACTTGAGAATCAAGACCATAAGTAGCATTAAAATTACGAAAACTATCAGTCTCCATAAAGGATTTAATGCATTCGAAATCATAATTTATACCTGACTCCCTACCTTTGTCGTTCTCCCATCCTTCAGTATTTTCCTGGATACGATCAAGAAGATCCCATTTATCTTCATCCTTCATACGAGTGAATGACCAAGAACAAGAAGTGTCCAATAAATCTTTATCATGATAGGAAAGTCTTGCATAAAAGTTATTGATGACAATATTACTTGGAATCCCATGAACAGGGCATTTGAGCATTAATAATTTCAATCTCCCCCAAGCTTGGGCAATACTTTCTCCCTCATAAGGCCAAAAAGTGAATATAGAATTCCGATCCTTATGAATCTCACTTGGAGGATAAAACTTGTAATAAAAGAGAGGGACAATTTCAGCCCAGCTCAATGAAGGACCATTCTTCAGCAGACTATACCATTCAGCAGCTCTGCCATCCAGCGACAGAGTAAATAATTTCCTTTTAATAATGTCCATCGAAATACCTGCACACTTGAACAAACCGCATAGTTCATGTATATAAAGCAAATGATTACCAGGATGAACAGTTCCATCATAGCGGTTATCCATAATACGTCCAACAATTTTCGTAGGTATTTTAAATGGAACAATCTCAGCAGATGGAGGATCATCTACTACCGTAGCAGTGGTAGTAGTCCTCCCAAACAGCGAACCAAATGGATTTGACTCCATAACAGTCATTACAGTAAATAATTTCCTTACCAATTTCCTTACCAATAGCGCTTCACTCCCCGGCAACGGCGCCAGAAAATAGTCTTGATGACCCACAAGTATAGGGGGTGTATCGCAGTACTTTCGATAAATAAGAGTGTCGAACCCAACGAGGAGCAGAAGGTGCTGGCAAGTAGTTTTGATCAAGAATTCACTGTAAAAGCTAGCAGACAGGTTTTCAGTAGTATTCGAAACAGCAGGTAAAAACAGTGCAAGTAAATAAACGAGCGCGGCAACAAATGCAGCGAGTGGCCCAATCCTTTTGAGTGCAAAGGACAAGCCGAGTGTGTTACTTATAAGAGACAAATGTTCCTGAGGACACATGGGAATTTCGTCAAGTGCTTTCGCTTCGTGCAACTGGTTAATCTTCATTGTTTTGATAAGTGTTGTGTGGGTGAATCTATGCTAACGCACCGCCCTTCCTAGGACTAATACGCACTTGTGATTATACCCCCTGCAAGCATCCGCGAATGCAGAAAAGTAATTAAGATAAATCTAACCACAGCTTTAAACTCTGAGACCCTACGCTCCCTCGTGCACTATCTTACTAACGGGGGTTCAGGTTTCTGTCACTCCGGCAACCCCTCAACTAGCAAGCTAGGTACACGATGCATTCCCCTAGGCCCATAAAGGTGAAGTGTCATGTAGTCGACGTTCACATGACACCACTAGAAGAATGACACCACAACTTAAATATCAAACCATTAAATATTAACGCAGCATTATTTCACTACTAACAACATGACTTCCCCATGTCCTCAAGAACTACAAACTACTCACAAGACATCATATGGATCATGATCAGAGATGATATGGCAATGAATAACAATCTGGACATGAACACTAATCCACCAAACAAACTCAATAGCATCAATAACAAGGAGTAATCAACACCGGGAGAGTCTCCCCAATGAACTAGACAAGGTACAGCCCTAGATGTTACAGCAAGATGGATGTGGAGTCGGTGGAGATGATGGTGATGGCGCAGTGGATGGTGGTGATGATGATCCCGATGAAGTCCAGCGTGATGACGATGACGATGGCGATGATTTCCCCTCTCCGGGAGGGAATTTCCCCGGCAGGATCTCCCTGCCAGAGAGCTCTTTCTCTCTCGGTGGTTTCCGTCCCGTGGAGGCGGCGGAATATTTCGTGGACGTACCCCCCGTGCTTAGGTTTTCGGGAGGCAGATATACGCGAAGAGGCAACCTGGGGGGTGGACCCAGGTGGCCACGCCATAGCTGGGCGCGGCCCACAGGCCAGCCGCGCCCAGGTGTGGCGTGGGGCCCACCTGGCTGCCTCCTTTTGGCTGCCTCCGGCATCTGACATTATAAGACCCCAGAATTGGTTTCGTGATTTTTGGAGTTCCGCTGATATGCTGACTTGACGACGCTTTTTCCAGCAGAAACCTGACTCCGGAAGGATAATTCCCAATAATCATCAAACATGCAAAATAAGGCAAAATAACATAAGTATCATGTATTAATATGAAATATAAGGATAGATAATGACAAATTATGATATAAAATAGTGATGCAAAATGGACGTATCAGGAGGGAGGTGGTTTCTCTGACTAGCTCCACCGAGGGGACCACCGGGTGAGAAAACATTGGCCACTGAAGCATCTAAAAGCGAAAGGATGTCAGGAAAAAGCATTGGTGCGTCAAAAGGCGATGTTACCCGCAAGCTATGGGTTACCTGCTTGTCGGGCATCAGGACGTCGAGCATCTTTCCCGGGTGAGCTAGGGAGGTCGCCGTCACGCTTTCCCCACTCCGCTCCCTGATACGTCTCCAACGTATCCATAATTTCTGCTGTTCCATGCTTATATATACCATTTGCTACATGTTTTATATACACTTCATATCACTTTTATGCATTTTCTGGGACTAACCTATTAACAAGATGCCACAGTGCCAGTTCCCTGTTTTCTGCTGTTTTTGGTTTCAGAAAGTTACTTCTGGAAATATTCTCGGAATTGCACGAAACAAAAGGCCAAGTCCCTATTTTTCCACACGTACACGGAGTCCGAAGGAGAGACGAAGGGAGCCACGAGGTGGCCAAACCACAGGCCGCGCAGGGGCCCACCGCCGCCTGGTGGTTTGGGCCCCTCGGGGGTCCGCCGACATCGCCCCTTCGCCTATTTATTCCCCGAGACGTGAAAACCCTAAAACACCGAGCCTTTCATCCAGAACATATTCGCTGCCGCCGCCGTCGTCAACCCTAACTCGGGGGGTTCTGAAGCTCTTCCCGGCACCCTGCCGGAGAGGGGAATCATCACCGGAGGGCTCTACATCGCCATGCCCGCCTCCGGAGTGATGCGTGAGTAGTTCATCCTTGGACTATGGGTCCATAGCAGTAGCTAGATGGTTGTCTTCTCCACTTGTGCCATCATGTTTAGATCTTGTGAGCTGCCTATCATGATCAAGATCATCTTATTGTAATGCTACATGTTGTGTTTGCTGGGATCTGACTTATATTGATACCTATGTGGAGCTGAATATTATATTATCATGTCTATGTCATTTGTGATCTTGCATGCTCTCCGTTACTTGTTGAAGCCTTGGCCAAGTGAATACTTGTGACTCCAAGAGGGGTATTTATGCATGATAGTTGGGTTCAACCTCTATTTAACCTGGGATAGTGACAGCAAGTTCTAAGGTTGTAGATGTGTTGTTGCCACTAGGGGTAAAACAGCAATGCTTTATTCAAGGATGAATGTATTGTTTACATTACGCACATTACTTAATGCAATTGTCTGTTGCTTGCAACTTAATACTGGAAGGGGTACGGATGTTAACCGGAAAGTGGACTATTTAGGCATAGATGCATGCTGGATAGCGGTCTATGTACTTTGTCGTAATGCCCAAATGAATCTCATAGTAGACACCACAGCTCACACATGCATGTTATATGCACTTATCAATTGTCAATTGCCCAGCTGTAATTTGTTTACCCAGCATGTTAGTTATCTTATTGGAGAGACACCACTAGTGAACTGTGGACCCCGGTCCATTCTTTTACATCTGAAATACAATCTACTGCAATCATTGTTCTCTACTGTTTTATGCAAACAAACATCATCTTCCATTCGATACGTTTAACCCTTTGTTTTCAGCAAGCCGGTGAGATTGACAACCTCACTGTTAAGTTGGGGCAAAGTAATTTGATTGTGTTGTGCAGGTTCCACGTTGGCACCGGAATCCCTGGTGTTGCGCCGCACTACTCCTTCACCAACACCTTCGAAGCAAACCTCGTTTTCCTACTGGTTCGATTAAACCTTGGTTTCATACTGAGGGAAAACTTGCTGCTGCACTCATCATACCTTCCTCTTGGGGTTCCCAACTGACGTGTGACGTACAAGCATCTGTGCTGTTGCCGGGGAGATATTCCCTCGTCAACTAGCGCAGCAACACGTTTTCTGGCGCCGTTGCCGGGGAAAACCGAATTGCTTCTGCAAGGGGAGTCTCTCACACCCAATCTCTTTACTTTGTTATTTGTCTTGCTTAGTTTATTTTTATTTAGTCTTGTTTGCTCTCTTTATCAAAAACACAAAAAAATTAGTTACTTGTTTAATTCAGTTTGATTTTGTTTTTCAAAATGAATGCTCCTGAAGTTGAAGTTCGTTCTTTTAGGCAACTAGGAGGTGAAAATTTGAAAGATGCTTGGTATAGAATTAGTGATGCTCATCATAGATGTACTAAGAAACACTCTACCACTATCCTCCTTAGGAACTTTTATGTTGGTATCTCTAGTTGGTATAGGTATGTTCTAGACACTCTTACAGGTGGAAATTTCTTGGGTACTCCTGCTTTAGAAGCCTGTAATATTATTGAAAGTTTGGTAGGAACACCACCCACTAAAGATATTAAAATTGAGATCACCTTGGAGGATGTTATAAATAAGTTAGACTCTATGGAGAATTTTTTTCCAAATTTTCTTGATTGTATTGGTAAGACTAATGAATCAATAGCCACCATCAATGAAAGAATCACTGTTCTTGAGGATAATAATATCCATGACACCCAAAATCATAGAATTGATGAGTTAGAGGAAGCTATTGAAACCTTAAGTTCAACCTTTACTTCTCTTAAGTCTAAAAAGGAGAAAGTTTATGTGGGTAGAGAGCAAAAGTTTATGTATGTTCCTAAAGTGCCAAAACCAAAGACTCATTATGAGCTTAAAATTGATAAAACTTTTAGTACGGTTAAAGGTAATGAAACACCTCCAGGAACATCTAAGATACCCATTGTTACAAGCTGTGTGTTGGAAGAAGCTTTTGATGATTTGAATGATTTGCCACTTGACAACACTTGATTTTCACTTTCTGCGCCTAGCTGAAAGGCGTTAAAGAAAAGCGCTTATGGGAGACAACCCATCGTTTTTATTTGCTGTTATTTTTGTTTTCTTTGAGTCAAGGAGTTTTGTTACTTCTGTAGCAACTCCTTTGTATCTTTATTTTATCGCAATGTTGTGCCAAGTAAAGTTCTATATTGAAAGTTGATGCAAGATTTGGATTTCTGCGCAGTGACAGATTTTTAGCTGTCACGGATTTGAGCTTATCTCCCTGTAGAAAATTCAAAAAATTCTGAAAAAATCACGCATATTCCTGAGATATGTACGCAACTTTCATTATTTTAGGCCAGATCCATCTGAGCAACTTAAGTGCCTCGAAAAAATTCGTCATTCCAGACTGTTCTGTTTTTGACAGATTCTGCCTTTTGTTTTGCATTCGCTCTTTTACTGTGTTTGTGTGGATTTCTTTGCTCCACAAAGCATTGGTGGCTGTAGCTAATGTCCAGAAGCTTTGGGATTGATTGTATCATTACAGAATATGAGAATTTTTGATTATGCACTAACCCTCTAATGAGAACTGTCTTGAGTTTGGTGTGAAGGAAGTTTTCAAGGATCAAGCGAGAAGGGTGATATTATGTGATCAAGAAGAGTGAAAAGCCTAAGCTTGGGGATGCCCCCGTGGTTCATCCCAACCATATTCAGAGAGACTCAAGCGTCTAAGCTTGGGGATGCCCAAGGCATCCCCTTCTTCATCAACAAACTTATCAGGTCATCTCTAGTGAAACTATATTTTAATTCTTTCACATCTTATGCGCTTTACTTGGAGCGTCTGTGTTTTTATTTTTGTTTTTGTTTGAATAAATTCGGATCCTAGCAATCCTTGTGTGGGAGAGAGACACGCTCCGCTTTTTCATGTGAATACTCATGTTCTTCACTTATATTTGTTGAGTATTCTTAACTAGCTACTGCAGTGCTTTTAGCTCCTGTTTTTCATGCATCTCTTCGAGCTGTTAGCACTTGTTTATAAATACTCTCTTGCTGCATTATATTATCATTTGGAGAGTTTATGTTTAAATAAATTGATTGGTGTTTGTTTGGAAGAAAGAAAATGCTACATGTAGTAGTTGGTATTGGAAAAGACATATGCATTCTTGTAGATCATTGTCTTGTTTCGATTTGATGCTTTGCAATTGTTTTGAGCTCTCAAGTAGATCATGTTTAAGCTCTTGCATCATGTAGTTAAAGCCTAGTAGTGGAGAACTACCGTAGAGCTTGTTGAGACTTGGGATGCATATTTGTTCTCTCTAAGGTCTAGATATTTTCTGGTAAAATGTTTGAGCAACAAGGAAGACAGTGTAGAGTCTTATAATACTTGCAATATGTTTTTATGTGATTCTTGCTGTACCGGTTTATACTTGTGTTTGCTTCAAACAACCTTGCTAGCCTAAACTCTGTACTGAGAGGGAATGCTTCTCGTGCATCCAAAACTTGAGCCAAAACCCATGCCATTTGTGTCCACCATACCTACCTACTATGTGGTATTTCCTGCCATTCCAAGTAAATATTTCATGTGCTACCTTTAAACTATTCAAAACTTTATTACTCCTTATTTGTGTCAATGTTTTATAGCTCATGAGGAAGTATGTGGTGTTTTATCTTTCAATCTTGTCATTTACTTCTGACAGACTTTCACCAATGGACTAGTGGCATATACATCCGCTTATCCAATAATTTGCAAAAAGAGCTGGCAACGGGGTGCCCAGCCCCAATTAATTACAACTTTCATTAATAATTCTCTTCACATGTTTTGCCCTGATTTATCAGTAAGCAACTTAATTTTGCAAATAGACACTCCTCCATGGTATGTGAATGTTGGAAGGCACCCGAGGATTCGGTTAGCCATGGCTTGTGTAAGCAAAAGGTTGGGAGGAGTGTCATCTATAAAGAAACTAAAATACATGTGTAAACAAAAGAGAAGAGGGATGATCTACCTTGCTGGTAGAGATAACGTCCTTCATGGGAGCCGCTCTTGAAAGTCTGGTTGACAAGGGGGTTAGAGTGCCCACTACCATTCGTTGACAACAACAAACACCTCTCAAATACTTATTTTGTGCTCTCTATATGCTTTCGAAAACTTAAAAAGCTCTAGCACATGATTTAATCCCTGCTTCCCTCTGCGAAGGGCCTATCTTTTACTTTATGTTGAGTCAGTTTACCTACTCCTTTCTATCTTAGAAGCAAACACTTGTGTCAACTTTGTGTGCATTGATTCTTACATGTTTACTTATTGCACTTGTTATATTGCTTTATGTTGACAACTATCCATGAGATATACATGTTACAAGTTGAAAGCAATGCTGAAACTTAATCATCCTTTGTGTTGCTTCAATGCCTTTTACTTTGAATCTATTGCTTTATGAGTTACCTCTTATGCAAAACTTTTTGATGCTTGTCTTGAAAGTACTATTCATGAAAAGTTTTTGCTTATATGATTCATTGTTTACTCTTTATCTATTTGTTAGCAAACTATAGATCATTGCTTTGAGTCACTTCATTCATGACATGAGCCTTGCAATATATTGATCAAGATTGTGTGAAAGCATGTCTCCTCAGAAATTATTTGTTGTTATCGTTTTACCTACTCGAGGACGAGTAGAACTAAGCTTGGGGATGCTTGATACGTCTCCAACGTATCCATAATTTCTGCTGTTCCATGCTTATATTATACCATTTGCTACATGTTTTATATACACTTCATATCACTTTTATGCATTTTCTGGGACTAACCTATTAACAAGATGCCACAGTGCCAGTTCCCTGTTTTCTGCTGTTTTTGGTTTCAGAAAGTTACTTCTGGAAATATTCTCGGAATTGCACGAAACAAAAGGCCAAGTCCCTATTTTTCCAGCACGTACACGGAGTCCGAAGGAGAGACGAAGGGAGCCACGAGGTGGCCAAACCACCCTGCGCGGCAGTGGGCCCACCGCGCCGCCTGGTGGTTTGGGCCCCTCGGGGGTCCGCCGACATCGCCCCTTCGCCTATTTATTCCCCGAGACGTGAAAACCCTAAAACACCGAGCCTTTCATCCAGAACATATTCGCTGCCGCCGCCGTCGTCAACCCTAACTCGGGGGGTTCTGAAGCTCTTCCCGGCACCCTGCCGGAGAGGGGAATCACCGGAGGGCTCTACATCGCCATGCCCGCCTCCGGAGTGATGCGTGAGTAGTTCATCCTTGGACTATGGGTCCATAGCAGTAGCTAGATGGTTGTCTTCTCCACTTGTGCCATCATGTTTAGATCTTGTGAGCTGCCTATCATGATCAAGATCATCTTATTGTAATGCTACATGTTGTGTTTGCTGGGATCTGACTTATATTGATACCTATGTGGAGCTGAATATTATATTATCATGTCTATGTCATTTGTGATCTTGCATGCTCTCCGTTACTTGTTGAAGCCTTGGCCAAGTGAATACTTGTGACTCCAAGAGGGGGTATTTATGCATGATAGTTGGGTTCAACCTCTATTTAACCTGGGATAGTGACAGCAAGTTCTAAGGTTGTAGATGTGTTGTTGCCACTAGGGGTAAAACAGCAATGCTTTATTCAAGGATGAATGTATTGTTTACATTACGCACATTACTTAATGCAATTGTCTGTTGCTTGCAACTTAATACTGGAAGGGGTACGGATGTTAACCGGAAAGTGGACTATTTAGGCATAGATGCATGCTGGATAGCGGTCTATGTACTTTGTCGTAATGCCCAAATGAATCTCATAGTAGACACCAACTCACACATGCATGTTATATGCACTTATCAATTGTCAATTGCCCAGCTGTAATTTGTTTACCCAGCATGTTAGTTATCTTATTGGAGAGACACCACTAGTGAACTGTGGACCCCGGTCCATTCTTTTACATCTGAAATACAATCTACTGCAATCATTGTTCTCTACTGTTTTATGCAAACAAACATCATTCCATTCGATACGTTTAACCCTTTGTTTTCAGCAAGCCGGTGAGATTGACAACCTCACTGTTAAGTTGGGGCAAAGTAATTTGATTGTGTTGTGCAGGTTCCACGTTGGCACCGGAATCCCTGGTGTTGCGCCGCACTACACTCCTTCCAACACCTTCGAAGCAACCTCGTTTTCCTACTGGTTCGATAAACCTTGGTTTCATACTGGGGAAAACTTGCTGCTGCATCATCATACCTTCCTCTTG